>JAOQMS010022853.1:0-15546 GCA_027563885.1 Erythroxylum longipes | reverse complement strand
GTGAGCTATTGTTACAGTAGTTTAGCTCTACAGTATCGCACTACAGAATTTTTTATGTATACACTTGACTGCTCAAAAGTTGTAGAATCAAAGGTCTCTCATAAAGTTATTTAGTCTTCAACTACAACCAGTATTTATAGTCTAAGTCTCTAACCGCTTCTTTGAATCTTAATAACCGCTTCTTGCACCTTGATAATTGCTTCTTGATTATTGAAAACTGTTATTTAGTTGAGTTCTGTAACTAAGTCCAACTAACTAACTGCTCGACGTGCTAGAATTTCTTCTGCTTTGTATCCTCTGTGTTTTCTTCTGTGTTTTGCTTCTTCTGTCCTCTACTTCTTCTGTGTTTCGCTTCTTCTGTATTTCTACTTCTTCTGTCTTTTACTTCTTCTGTGTTTTATTTCTTCTATGTTTCTACTTCTTCTGTGTTTTACTTCTTCTATCTTTCACTTCTTCTGTATTTTATTTCTTCTGTGTTTCTACTTCTTCTGTCTTTTACTTCTTTTGTGTTTCGCTTCTTCTGTATCTTCTTCTGTCTTTTACTTCTTCTGTGTTTTATTTCTTCTGTATCTTCTTCTTCTGTCTTTCACTTCTTCTGTCTTTTATTTCTTCTGTGTTTCTACTTCTTCTATCTTCTACTTCATCTGTGTTTTGCTTCTTCTGTATCTTCTTCTGTCTTTTACTTCTTCTATGTTTTATTTCTTCTGTATCTTCTTCTTCTGTCTTTCGCTTCTTCTATCTTCCACTTCTTCTGTGTTTCGCTTCTTTTGTGTTTCACTTCTTCTGTCTTTTGCTTCTTCTGTCTTCTACTTCTTCTATGTTATATTTCTTTTGTGTCTACTTCTGCATACTTAACACACTCATCAAACTAGTTCATTTATTTTTAACATTATTATTATTTGATTGTCATCAAAATTAATTATCGTAAAGTCCTCCTGACTTAATATGCTAGGTGGACATTCTCGGGATAGTTATATAAATGTGCAATTTTGACCCTCTAGATGGTAAAATCTCTCTTCGGGGTCTTCACGAAAGTTGTAGAACTCGAAGTCCTCTTCGAAATCGTACTTGAATGATCTTAATCTGACATCACTGGTGAAAGTATTGTCCCAAATTATATATATATATATATATATATATTGCGGACTTAGCGATGCTTTCCTATGATACATTTAGGCTTGAATGGGGCTTGAAATGTACTTAGTTTAATGTGAAAATAAGAGATAAAAATGAGTGATATGTTTAGGGTAACGATTGAGGATACAAACATAAGAATGGATTATCGTATATCAAGTGTTCAAATATGAAATTTTGGCATGTTATGAGAATGAAGATGAACCTATGTTGGCTAATGAGGTTCCATTAAAAGAATCCTATAGAGTGATGCACTCACGTTTGACTTACGAGTTAGACTCCAGAAACGGGGTATAATATTTGGTGGTATCAAAGCAACTAGGTTTAGGAGTATCCTAGGCATGAAATGGGTCGTTTCTAAAACACGAAATGAACATGCATTGATTTAAATGAACAACATGCATTGTTTTTGTATTATTTGACATTATTTGAAATTGTTTTACATGAATAATGGTTTAAGAAGGTTTTAAATTCACATATGCGAGTTTAAACCTAACATTATAATTTCTTTGTATATTGCTTAATATTAATATTTTAGTGTTACCTATTATCTATATGCGTAATTGTTTTATTGATGTCAAAGTTTTAAAATTTAGGATGTGTTAATTTTGTGATTTTTGTTGCTAATGTTTAATATTGTTATTATTCTATCATTTTTAAAATTTTTGACTTTTGGAAATACTAAATTAGGTTTTCTTTTTCATTTTTCTTAATTTCTAGTTTTTGATTTAAGTGGAACTGTAGTTTTTACTCATTTTGTTAATGTTTCTTTGACTTTTCAAATAGATTTGTGTTAGCTCTAAATGAGGCCCAATAAAGTTATCCAAATTAATGGTATCTTATTAGGTTTTATAGATAAAAAGAGTAATTGCTCTTTTAGTCTTAAAATTCCCTTTTTTTTTCCCCCTTTTAGGAGAAGTAAGTAGTTCTAAGCCATTTTGGTTTTATATTCATTAAATGTTCAATATTAGTTTATTACATTTTAGAGATAGAAGGGTAATTGGGCTTTAAGATCTATAATCTTCCTTTATTACCATTGGAGTAAGTAGTCTAAGGCACATCTTGTCTGAAATACACTAGCTGTTTCAATATGCGTGTTTTTCTTTAGGGACCTATAACCTTATTAAAATCCATTCATATCTCTTTTCATTATATGGGGCAAGATAGAGCCTATTTTTAATGTTTCCACACTTAAGGCCTAAAAAGAGAAGAGCTAATTCAAGGCCTAAAATTCGAAGATCCAATTTAGAAGGAGTTTAGAAGGTTTTCCTTTAGACATAAGCCTAAACTCTTCTTTAGTGTGATATTAAAACATAGTTTATATTATAGCTTTAAAAAGGTTCATTTGGGCTCAACTTGTTTTTTTCCTCATACAATTAGAAAAAAAGTGTCATTTGCACTTTAACTTAAGAGAGTAACAAATGATACTTTTAAAACTAAGTTTGGTAATGAGTTCAGTTTAAAATAACCACCATATAGCCTAAGCTTAAAATCAATTTAAAGAAAAGAAAAAATATATTATTCTTTAGTCCTTTACATGTTTTAAATGCATGGAATTAAGAGAAAGAGAGAGAAATAGAGAGAGAGAGAGAGGAAGAGAGAGGAAGGAGAGATGACGAAGGATAGATCAAAAGGTACTTCTTTTAAGTTGATCAATAATTTTTCTCTTTAGTAATAAAAAATAGTTTCAAATATTAAGTCTAGATATTTTAATAGACTAAAATATATTGTTGGTCCTTAATAGAACCTAAAAGCGGGGTGAATTGCGTATTTGTAAATTTAAAATTTTATTTTCTAACTAATGGAAGTAATTTGACAAGAATTAATATATAAAGAAAAATAACTTAATGTAAATCAATAACATAATTGAACAATATCTAAAAGAGTGTATAAAAAGCGAAAAGCAAATCAATTTATGCTAGTTCAACAAACAACTTAGGCCTATGTCAACTTTCCATTACTCTCTTTGGATCTACTGATTCTCTTCTTTCAAAAAGACAGAGAGGAAGCTACTTATAATAATCTTATTTTTCTACGAGTAAAAAGAGACTTAGAAAAAGATGTGGAGACACCTATTATCTTAGGGAGACCATTTTTAGCTAGCGCCTGGTCTGTCATAGATGTTGATGGGGGCTAATTGAATCTAAGAGTGGGAAATGACAAGGTATCATTTAAAGTGTCTAATGTTAAAAGCAATTCTCTCAAATCTGTGGATGCTATAAAGAGCAATGAATCTTGTGAAGAAGTTGAACAAAGTTATAATTTTAAGGACTCATTAGAATGACCACAAATTTGGTAAAAGACTCGAAAGAAGAAGAAAATGAAAAAGAAAGGTGGTAAGAAGCATAGTTTGGTAGCTCGAGTACAATTCATGAAAGTTATAGTGGTGTTACCATCACATGACCCATTTTAACCATCATGAGTAAACAAAGAATGTTGAGCTAGCGAAGGTAAACAAAGTGTTGTATAGGAGGCAACCTATGATTTTCAGTCTTTAGTTGTTCATCTTTTGTATTATATTAGGTTTCCAATTCTATTTGTGTGTGCTTTTGAAATGAGTTGAACACCTGGAAGAGATCAAATATAAATAGGAGTTGGAAGTTCTTACTTTTCTATTTTTCATAATAGAAGAGAATGGTTTGGCAAGGGAAACAATTAGGTGATGATGCAATTATAAGGTCTGGAAGGACTTTGAGAGTGAAATGAGGAAAAGAAACAAAAATCAAGAAGAATGCAGAAATTTCCAGGGCTACGATCGTGGTCTGTGACTGGGCAAATAGGACACACACAAATTTCATGCAATTTTCTCCTAACTTTATGCCCAGCTTATATATTTACACTCACCCTCATTTTTTCGACATATCTCATTCTCTAAATCTCTCTCTAAACTCAAGAAGTCAATTCCTTCTCACTTCTCTATATAACCATCTTTAAAGTATCTATCTCTCTCTAACTTTGTCACACCTCTCATTCTAATGGGACCAAGAATTAAGAAAACAGTCAAGCGCACTCAACCAACGGGCAAACTTCAAGTTTTGGGGTGGGGACAAAGGAATTGGGATACGGAGTACGAAGCTCCCTTTCTGATTTACTCAGAAGAGGAAGGTAAATGCTTCCAAACCCTTCGTCTAAAATGAATTATTGTGCCTCGATATTTGGATTTTGACATATTAGAAACTATTAGTTTGAGAGAATAGGTTGAAAGTTTAGGGGTAAGAATTCATTAGGAAAAATTCATGCATTTTAATTACGTCATATACGAAGAACTTATCCTAAAATTCTTTACCTCCCTCCAATATGAACTTAGGAACCCTAAAGATCTATGGTTTCGATTGCAGGGTCAACGGTATGAGTTAAACTATGAGACACTTTGTGAAATCTGTGGATTCTCGGAATCCACCATAGTAGACCAACATGATGACTTGACTTCTGTGCCACATGTTATTAGACTGAACTAATTGGTTTGGAGAATTTTGACTCTAAAAATGCCCACGATAACATAATTCATAGTCCCAAACAGTTGCTATTACACAAGTTCTATGTGTTGACAAAACTAAAAGCAACAAGTGTTCGGTTAAGGAACTTTTCCTATTATGGTGCATAGACTATAGTTTCCAAGTTTGCACCTCCACCCACATCTTTAACGCTATTATTGCTACTTCAAAGAAGAGAAGCAATAATCTAGGCATAGGTATTTGATTATAGTTATTGTGGAGTATTATGGTGTCAATTGTGATGGACTAACTTTACATCTTCTTGAGTTTCTTAACACTCGTCGCTTGAAGAGAGCTGAGATCTTGAAATCCCAAAATATGGAACTTTGAGACATCAACGCAAAATCTCATATTAAAACTAAGGCAAGATAGGCCAGTTCGAGCTCGGCGCCACTATAAGTAAAAGAGGAATTAACCAACGAAGAGTCAGGAGAGGAAGAGACGGTTGGATGGGAAAAGTTATTAGAAGCAATTTCAAACACTAATAAAGCTATTGTAGATAAGCCCAAGGTGTTGATGGAAATCACAAAGGAGCAAAGGAGAAGATATACGAAGCATTCAAAAATACTTCACTACTCAAGCATAGATATTCCACCTTCGACACCATCTCCATCACCACCTCAATTGGCATGATAGGTTTTTATACTCTAACCCTTATTTTTTCATCTTTGTCTTTATTTTGATCTTATGTTGTCATATTATTTTATTTGATTCCCACCTTGTATATTATTTATTCGTCTTACATTAAGGACAATGTGTTACCCAAGTGTAGGAAGGGCTGTGTTCATTATATGTTTTATTTTGAGTATGAATTTTACATATTATATGTTAGTTTTGTTTAGATTTACATGATGTGACTCGTGTGAATGTGTCAATGGCTAGGACTTAACATAATCGGTTTAGCTTTGAAATAGTCTTTTAGGTTGGTAAGATTTATTAACTCGTGAAATTAGGGTCCTAGGTTGCTTTGGTTAAATATGCATGTTAATTAGGATATGATGCTAGTTCGTTCACCCTAAGAATTTGACACATTCATCAATAATTTTACGTCAATCGAATAAGTTGCATCGTTAGTATCTTTTTATGAGAATGATTAGCTAAAGAAATGAAGTTAGCAAGAAAATATAAAATAATAAAAACGTGTCTTTTTGTTTAATAAATGACTATTCCACTAGCCATTTTTGAAACAAATTGGGTTATGAATAGAGCTAGTAGCCAGTTGAGAATGTGATCTAGCTGAGTAACTGGGGAACCTTTATCACAAATTTTTACCTTCGCTTCAAAAGACTATAATGACATTCTAACCAAGCCGCTTAATAAAAACATAACCTAGCTGAGTAACCGAGGGATATTCATCACAAATGTTTACCTTCACGTCAAAAAGCTAGGTTCATATTAATGAAAATTAACAAAAATAGTGCGTTGCTTAATAAATCCTACCAATCTTTGTGAATAACATGACTTCTCATGAAAAACTATTTAAGAATAGTTACAATTTTGATTAACTAATTATCAATGTGTGTGTGAGAGTGATAGGAGTAAATGAATTTGACATCAAGTCTTGATTAGTATTTATATTTAGTTCCAAGTACTTAGACACAGATTTCATAAGTTAATAAGTTAGAATAATTTGAAGGATTGTGTTTGTAGTTAAATTTGCTTCGTAAAGTTCAATGTCATTGTACTATTATTTCATATGCATGTGTTATTATTTGGTGTATTTTTGTATTATCTGTTTTGTTTTTTCCTGAGGACAAGCGAAAATTCAAGTGTGGGGATGTTGATAGTTATAGATTGCATGATGCTTTAATAGACATTTTATATGTTTTTAATTGTTAATTAATTGATTCATGCATGTTTAGGCTTAAAATTATATTAATTAGTAGATATTTGCGTTTTGAGCGTTATGTGGGTTAGAGCATACTATTGAGCTTTAATTTTGTGTTCTTGGAGTGTCTTGATGTGTTTGTTAGTGTTTGAGATTAGATATCGAAGAACGACGGAGATTTAGAGGAAGCCTGATGGAGGATCTAAGGCCACGATCATGGCAGAGACCCTTTCATCAGTCCACGATCATGGCCTAGGGGACCACGATCATGACAAATACCAATTCAGCTTGACAAGATTATGGCTACATAGGGGGCTACAATCATTGATAAGTGTGAATTACATCATGTTTTAGTGCTTATTTTGATATGTATTTAATTGTTAATTCAATCGTTTAGTATGTGTTTAGGTTAGAATTGTGTTAGTTTATAAATTATTTATGTTTTAAGTGTTTTATGGGTTAGTAGAAGTCTTTGAGCTTAATTATTATGTTTTTGAGGTACCTTGATGTGTTTGTTAGTATTTCAGGGTTAATATCGAAGAACAGAGAAGTTTCAGAGACACTCAGGCCAAAACAACGGCCCACGATTGTGGGATAATAGGCCACGATCGTGACAAAAGCAGTGGAGTTGGCCCACATATGCCATAATCGTGACAGAAGCCTAGGACATGGCCCATGATCATGGCCTGCATGCCATAATCGTGACATAAGGCTCAGATGTGGCCCACGATCATGGCCTGCATCAGGCAGACGTGTAGACACTAAAAACGTCATGTTTTGAGGGATTTTTTAGACCTTTTGGACCCTGAAGAAACCCTAGGGTTGCTCAGAACATAAAAGGTATTTAAAGAATAAGATAAAGAGGTAGAGGGAGCTTTTACGTCAACCACTTTTAGAGAAACCCTAGAGGGAATTATCAAGAGATAGAGAAAGAGAAGAAGGAAGAGAGAAAAGGAGAAGAAGTCAACTCGACGTACTTCCCAGATCAGGATTTATCTGACGTTGCTGCCTCCGGTTGTCTGTTCAATTTCATATTTCCTATTATTTTCAGTTTTATTATTGTATAGAATTGGAATAACAGTTGATGATAGGAATTTTGGAGATTGATGTTGCTTCTAAACTAACCTTTGGGGCTTTATCTTTAATTTAATAAAATTTGATTATTTATTCATTATTTGGATTTATTGTGATTTAATTATGGATGTGCATAATTCAATAATAAACTAAGAGTGTGAATCGAGTGGAAAATAATTAAATTAGGCTAACGAGAGTTAGGTGATTTAATAGAACAAGAATTAAATCAAATCGATAAATTGTGCGAAGAGAGACCTTGCATAGGTTTCCGATAGTTTACTGGACAACTTCATATCTAATTAGGGTTTAATGATTTTGGAGTACCATTCCTGATCTACACAGAGGATGAAGGTATTCGTTTTCAATCCCTCAATGCTAAACAAATTGTAATCCTAAAATATTTTGATTTTGATACATTTGATAGGCTAGAACTGTGGGATAGGGTAGAGAACTTAGCATAAAGAATTTAGTAGGCGAAGTTTATACACTTCCAATATCTTGTCTACTAGGAGCTCACTCTAGAATTCTTCACTTCCCTGTATTACGAACCTAGTAACCCTAAAGAAATGTGGTTTAGGTTACGGGGACAAAACTATTAGTTGAACATCGAAATTATATGCGATATTTGTGGGTTTCCCAAGTCTTCCATTATTGATCACCATGATGACTTTCGTGCTTCCCTCTATTGGAATGAGCTCATTAGGTTGGAGCAATTTGACGCTAAAAATGCCCACAATAACGTCATAAGAACACATGAGTACTTGTTATTGCACAAATTCATATGTCAATTGGTATTTGATAAATCAGAAACCAACAAGTGCTCAACAAAGGAACTTTTCCTATTGTGGTGTATGGATTATAGCTTCCCAGTGTGCACTTGCATACATGTGCTAAATGCTATTTTTGTAACTCTACGTAAGAGGAGCAATAATTTAGGTATAGGTTACTTGGTTTCCACTATTGTTGAGTATTATGGCATGGACTATGGTGGTTTAACTGTCCAACTTCCAAATTTTCTAAATCATCATCATCTATGGCATGTTGAAATCCTTAAGTCCTATAACATGGAACTCCAGGATATCAGCCAAAAGACGAGTGCGAAGATTAAGGCTAGTCAAGTGAGTTCAAGTACAGTGCCGCCTTAGCAGGCAGAAGAGGACTCAACTAGTGAAGAGTCTAAGGAGGAAGAAGAAACAGAAGAATCGGATTGGAAGAAAGTGCTTAATACAATCTCTGTAAACACCAAGGTAATTACAAATACACTTGTAGAGAACTTTAAAAGAAAGAAGGAGATGGCCAAAACACAACGACGTCAGAGTTAGTATATATTTCATATCCATCGTTATTTTGAGGCTCAAGGTGTCTAACTACCACCTCCAACACCATCCCTGCCTCCATCACCATAAGGCTTTGTTCCAACCCTTTTCTTTTTAACTTTAGTCTTTACTTACTTTTTGTTTTATTTTAATTTTATGTCTCTTCTCGTCATTATGTTTATTTGTCCCCTTCTCACATTATGGACAATATGTTGTTCAAGTGTGGGGAGAGCTATGTGTTTTGATTTGAATGTGAATTTTGCATATTATATGATAGATTTTAGGTTGTATTTTGTGAATCATATGAATATGTCAATGGCTTAGATGGATTGAAATTGATTTAATTTTGAACATAGTCTATTAGGTTGTGAAGAATCATTATCTCCCAAAATTAGTGATTTGGGTTCTTTGGCTAAATATGCAAGTTAATTAGGATTTAGTGTTAAGTTGTAGCCCTCTAAATTGTCACATTGATTTATAATTTGAGGTCTTTCGATTAAAGTAGCTCTATAAGTATTTTTCATGAGAACGAGTAGCTTAAACAACAAGGTAAGCAATAAAAAAAAGGTTTTTTGTGTTTGTTAATTTTAAATAAATTCCTATTCCTCTGGCCTTCAGATTATGAATAGAGCTAGTAGCTAGTTGAGAACGTCATGTAGTTGACTAACCGGATCGACACGTATCACAAATGTGTGCCTTTGCGTCAAAAGGCTATAATGACATTTTAACCAAGTAGCTTAATAAAAAAATGACTTAGTTGCCTCTGAGTAAAATACTAGGTCCACGTTTACCAAAAAAGTAAATAAAAAATGTTTATAATAAAAACCTACAGAATTTGTAAAAGCTTGACTTTTCATGAAAACGTAGTTAGTAGTAGTTACAGAGTTTGAATGACCAAAGAATTATTAATGTGTGTGTGCAATTGAAAAGGGTAAATAATTTAACATTTGGATCTGGATTAATATGTATATTTAGTTCAAAGTCCCTAAACGCAGATTTTGTTTGTTAATGATTTTATATAACTTTAATTATTGTGTTTGAAATTAAATTTATTTCATGAAGTTGAAGCCAATGTCTCATTACTGCATTGTGTGTTATGTGTTGTGTGATTTTGTGTGTTTGTTGTTTTGTTTGCTTAAGGGCAAGAAAACATTTAAGTGTGGGGATGGTGATAAGTGTGAATTGCATCGTGTTTTAGGGCTTAGTTTGATATTTATTTAATTGTTAATTCAATCGTTTAGTATGTGTTTAGGTTAGAATTATATTAGTTTGCGAATTATTTATGTTTTAAGTGTTTTATGGGTTAGTACAAGTCTTTGAGATTAATTATTATATTTTTGAGGTACTTTGATGTGTTTGTTAGTGTTTCAAGGTTAAAAAAGAATGGAGAAGTTTCAGAGACACTCGGGCCAAAACAACCACCCACAATCGTGGCACAACAAGCCATGATCGTGACAGAAGCGATGGAGTTAGCCTACGATCATGGCCCATATGCCACAGTCGTGATAAAAGCCAAGGATATGGTCTATGATCGTGGCCTGCATGCCAAGATCGTGACATAAGGCTCAGATGTGGCCCATGATCGTGGCCTGCATTGGGCAGACGCGCAAACACTCAAAAATGTCAAGTTTCAAGGAATTTTCGGACCTTTTAGACCTCAGAAAAATCCTAAGACTACTCAGAACACAAAAGGTATTTAAAGAATATGACAAAGAGGCAAAGGGAGCTTTTGCATCAGGCACTTTTAGAGAAACCCTGTAGAGAATTATCGAGAGATAGAGAAAAAGAAGAAGGAAGAGAGAAGAGGAGAACAAGCCTACTTGACATACTTCCCGGATCAAGTGTTTCCCAACATCGTTACCTCCCATCATCCATTCAATTTTGTATTTCCTATTATTTTCAATTTTATTATTGTATAAAATTGGAATAACAGTTGATGATAGGATTTTTGGATGTTGATGTTGCTTCTAAACTCACCTTCGGGCCTTTATCTTTGATTTAATGAAATCTGATTGTTTATGCATTATTTTAATTTATTGTTATTTAATTTTGGATGTGCATAATTCGATAATATATTAAGAGGGTGAATCGAGTGAAAAATAATTAAATTGGGCTAACAAAAGTTAGGTGTTTCAATAGAACGAGAATTAAATCAATTGGTAAATTGTGCGAAGAGAGACCTTGCATAGGTTTCTAATAGTTTATTAGACAACTTCAAATCTATAGTGTTTATAATTAAATGATTACAAATTAAGAGATAATAATCAACCCTAGGATTGTCTAGAACCAATAGTATGGTAATTCATAATCAATTAGGTTAATGTTAAGGACTAGTAAAATCCCCTTTCTCTCAATTGTTAATTCCTTAGGTTGATTCTTGAGCGTATATTGCAACTGCTAAATTGTTAATATTTTTGTGATTGATTTTTGAATTGATTTGCTCTATTGAATTGAAATCTTATTTTGGTTCTGTTACGTTTTGAATTTATGCGAATTGTTTTGGCCTTAGATTTTAGGATTAGATTATCCCTCCTCGTGGGATCGACACCTTTGGTACTATATGAATGACCCATGCGCTTGCAAATTATTAAGGTTAATTGATTAAAACTTACACACATCAAAATAACCCAATCAATCGTGGCAAATACTAATTCAGCTTACCACGATCATGGCTTGTACAACAGTAGACGTGGATCGGCTTCTAAACTCCACTTTTTGAGGGATATTTTGGACTTGTGAGCCTAGGTAAAACCTAGTTTTTACCTAAATAGAAAAGAATATAAAAGAGAAGAGAAGAAACCCTAGAAGGAGAGCCTCATTGCTACATTGAGAAAAATCCAAGGAAGGAGAAGAAGAGGAGAGAGGAAGAAGGAAGAAAAAAGGTTGTTGTTATTGTTTTCCCAGTCCATCCCAACCCCTTCCAAGTGACATTTTCATTTCACCTTTGTTATTCTTTCTTTTAAAAGTATGAGATCGATTTGATAGTGATGGATTTGGGTTTGATGATGATGTTCTAAACTCCTTTATGGATTTTTTCTTGAATCAATGTTAATATTATTTCTTTTGATGTTAATACATTAGGTATTGTGATTATTTGTTGTACTTGCATGCTCCAGTAACAAATCTAGAGAGTGAACTGATAGCAAAATGATTAGATTGGGTAATAGGAGTTAAACAATCTAATAGAGGGCTTAAGATTCTTTACGGATCACGTAAATAATCAAATTGGTAATTTATACAAAGAGAGATCTCATATAAGGACCCGATAGTCTAATAGGGGGCTTAAGATCTAATTGGATGTGTGGGCCATTTGTTAATTGAGATATTGCCAATTCCATAATTCAATTATTGTTTATGATTTAGGGTTTGATGATTATAACTCGAAAGAGAGTAATCCACCCTTTGAAAGTCTAAGATTGATACCGTATTCACTCAAATGTAATCATGTTAGCATTTGATGATAGGATAAATCCCTCTTCTCATAATTGACTAATCTTCAATGTATAATTTTTGATTGTTCATTGGTGGTGCTCAATTTTGATATCTTTGTGTTAATTTTCCAATTTTATTTTCAATCAATCCATATTCACTTATTTACTTTTCTATTTGGTTTTTTTATTGTAATTATCCTTTAGGCCTTAGAAAACTTAGAATTCGATTAGTTCACCAACTCCTTGAGGGATCGACTCCTCATATACTATACTAACAACCCATAAACTTGCGGTATATCGAATGAAAAATAATTAAATTGGGTGAACAAGAGTTAGATGTTTCAATAGAATAAGAATTAAATCAATCGGTAAATTATGCGAAGAGAGACCTTACATAGGTTTCTGATAGTTTATTGGACAACTTTAGATCTATAGAGTTTATAATTTAGGGTTAATGTTTATAACTCGAGAGTAATCCGGTAATTCATAATCAATTGGGTTAGTGTTAAGGATTAATAAAATCCCCTTTCTCTCAATTGTTAATTCCTTAGGTTGTTTCTTGAGTATGTGTTGTAACTGTTAAATTGTTAATATTCTTTCGATTGATTTTTGAATTGATTTGCTCGATTGAATTGAATTCTCATTTTATTTCTAATTATATTTTGAATTTATGCGAATTGTTTTAGCATTAGATTTTAGGATTAGATTATCCCTCCTCGTGGGATCGACACCTTAGCTACTACGTGAACGACTCATACGCTTGCGAATTATCAAGGTTAATTAATTAAAACTTACACGCATCAAAATAACCCAATTAATCATGGCAGAGACCAATTCAGCTTGCGATGATCATGGCTTGTACGACAATAGTCACGGATCGGCTTTTAAACTTTACTTTTCGAGGGATATTTTGAACTTGTGAGCCTAGGTAAAACCTAGTTTTTACCCTAAATAGAAAAGAATATAAAAGAGAAGAGAAGAAACCCTAGAAAGAGCGCCTCCATTTTGCTACATTGAAGAAAGTCCAAGGAAAGAGAAGAAGAGGAGAAAGGAAGAGGGAAGAAGAAGGGCTATTGTTGTTGTTGTCTTCCCAGTCCATCCCGACCCCTTCCAAGTGAGACTTTCATTTAACCTTTGTTATTCTTTTTTTTTGAATGTATGAGATGGATTTGGTAGTGATGGATTTGGGTTTGATGATGATGTTCTAAACTCCTTTATGGATTTGTTCTTGAATCAATGTTAATGTGATTTCTTTTGATGTTAATACATTGGGTATTATGATTATTTGTTGTACTTGTATACTCCAGTAACAAGGCTAGAGAGTGAATTGAAAGCAAAACTATTAGATTGGGTAATAAGAGTTAAACAATCTAATAGATCACGTAAATAATCAAATCAGTAATTTATACAAAGAGAGATCTCGTGTAAGGACCTGATAGTCTAATAGAGGGCTTAAGATCTAATTGGATGTGTGGGTCGTTTATTAATTAAGATATTGCTAATTCCATAATTCAATTATGGTTTATAATTTAGGGTTTAATAATTATAACTAGAGAGAAAGTAATCCACCCTTTGAAAGACTAGGATCGATAACTTATTCACTCAAAAGTAATCATGTTAGCATTTGATGATAGGATAAATCTCCCTTCTCATAATTGACTAATCTTCGATGTGTTATTTTTGATTATTCATTGGTGGTGCTCAATTTTGATTTCTTTGAGTTAATTTTACAATTTCATTTTCAATCAATCCATATTCGCTTATTTACTTTTCTATTTAGTTTTTCTTTTCATTTTAATTGTCCTTTAGGCCTTAAAAAACTTAGAATTCGATTAGTTCATCAAATCCCCAAGGGATTGACTCCTCATATACCACACTCACAACCTGTGCACTTGTAGTATATTGAGGAATAAGAAATTGTAAAACTTGCCCATTTGATCAAAGACCATATTTAATGTTGGCCCTCGAATTTTTTTTGATAAATAAGCATGATTTACTTGAATTATGAGGATTTGATGGGTTAATTTTGGAGTTAATTTGTTATGACAAGGTTAGTAGGACTTTATTATATGGTTTAGTGGAATTAAAGTTGTAAGAATGCATAAAAGGGCAAAATTGGCAAGTCACTTAAGGTTAAAAGGCTATAAGGCTTAAATGAAGGGCAAAGTGGACCATTCACATCCATTAAGAGTATAAATTAGAAGAAGAAGAATTATAAATGAAGGGAGAAAGAAGAGAGTGTCGTGAGTGAAAGAAGAAAGAAGAGAAAGGAGAAAAAAAGAAGAGAAAAGTTAGGGTTTTGGAAATTCTTGAAGAGTTTGAAGACATTGAGGCTAATCAAGTAAGTATTAGTTTTAACTCTTCTTAATTGTTAGATGAAACATTTTTAGGGTTTTTTAGAAGTGAATATGTGTAGGTAGTTGTTAGTGAATGATTTGTGTAAATGTTTTAGTGTTTGGTTAATGATCAAAGATAGATTTTGATGTATTTGTTAATGATATTGTGTTGAAATGGAGTTGGAAATGAAGTAAAAGGTATGGTTTAGGGTTAAGATGGGTTATATTTGAAATAGGGGGAGTATATAGATGAAGAATGTCGAAAAATGTCTTCAAAATGAGTTTCTGGAAAAGTTTGTCGTGGCAAACTTTTGACTTCACCGCGGCGAACTCCAACAACTTCACCGCGGCGAAATCCATTTTTCTACACAGACATGTTTTGGTATTTTGGGCATAACTTTTTGGGTAGTTGTCCAAATGATGTGATTTTTAATTTGGAGTAAACTAGAGACATATGGATACAAGTTTTGTGAAGAAATTAAGTTTAAAATCAGCTTCTAAGAATCTAAAGTTTTGAAGGTAAGTTGAACATAGAATGTTGTGTTAGTATTGGAACAAACCAAAAATGATTGGGGCATAACTTTTAGAGTACTAAACCGAATTGAATGATTTTAGTGTCATTAGAAACTTAAGACAATGAGGAACATGTTTCTAGGGGAGATTTTATTAAATTTATTCTTTTACTTGATCAGAATGATAGTGGAAAATTGACCCAAAATTTTGAATTTCTGAAAAGGGTTTTGGGTTCAAAAAGCTTGGGAAATGCATAGGTTTTAGTGAATATATTTCTTTGGGTTCTAAATTGGAATTCCTATTAAATGGAGTTTTTGATTATTGTTAAGGGAAATAAATGAACGCAAGAGGAGCAAGAGAAAAGACATCCTTAAGCCAATTTCTTAAGCAAGGAATTCAAGGTGGGTACATTTTTATAAT
>JAOQMS010022833.1:0-15547 GCA_027563885.1 Erythroxylum longipes | reverse complement strand
CCTTGTCATGACAAATTAACTCCAAAATTAATTTATCAACACCTCATAATTCATTTAAATCATGCTTAATAAATAAATAAAATTTGGGGGCCAACACAAGATCTCTTGTTACACAAATTTGCCGGTTTGATTCAATTCTTGATCTATTAAATTACCTAACTCTCATTAGCCTAATTTAATGATTTTCACTTGGTTCACCCTATCAGTTTGTTGCCGAATTATGAAGTGCAGAAATTAAATCACAAATAATCCAATAAAAACAAGACAATCAAATTTCATTAATATCAAAGACAAAATTCCCAAAGGTGAGTTTAGACAAATCTCAACATTTAAGAATCCTATTTTTAATGGCTATCTCAATTCTATATATCAATAAAATTGAAAATAAAACTGAAAAATAAGAGTGGAACGAATGATGGAGGTAGCAACGGTGGGAAACCTCTTGTTTCAGGAAGTACTTCGCGTAGGCTTATTCTCCGTGTCGCTCTTCTTTCTTTTCATTCTTAATCTCTCGTTAAAGCTCTTTTGGGTTTCGGGATGTGGCTAATGAAAAAGTCATTTCTTTTGTTCTTCATGTTCTTTAAATACCTTGGCAGTCCTAGGATTTTTTTGGGGTCAAAATGGTCCGAAAAGTCTCTCGAAACTTGACGTTTTCTCTTGTTTGCACATCTGCTTGATGCATGCCACGATGGCTCATATATTCCTATTATGATCATAGCCTATTGTGCCACGATTGTGGGCCGTGGTTTCGGCCCGAAACACTAACAAACACATCAAAGTTCCTCAAAAACGTAATATTTAAGCTCAAAGACTTATACTAACCCATAAAAATACTTAAAACACAACTCTAACCTAAACACAGACTAAATACTCAAATTAACACTTAATACGTAACAAGTTAAACCCTAAAACATGATGCGAATCACACCTATCAACATCCCCACACTTAAACGTTTGCTTGTCCTTAAGCAAAGAAAACAACAGACACATAACAAACACACAACACACAATGCAGTAATGAGGCAATGGCTTCTACTTGATGAAATACATTTAATCTTAAATACAATCATTCAAGTTATATCAAATCATTAACATGCAAAATCTGTGTCTAGGGGCTTTGAACTAAATATACAAATTAATCGAGTTCTAAGTGTTAATTTATTTACCCTTTTCAATTGCACACATACATTAATAATTCTTTGGTCCTTCAAACTCTGTAACTGTTCTTTAGTATATT
The DNA here is from genome assembly GCA_027563885.1 of Erythroxylum longipes. Lineage (NCBI taxonomy): Eukaryota > Viridiplantae > Streptophyta > Magnoliopsida > Malpighiales > Erythroxylaceae > Erythroxylum > Erythroxylum longipes. The sequence goes on along the minus strand of JAOQMS010022833.1, from coordinate 14,310 downwards.
TTCATGAAAAGTCAAGCTTATTACAAGTCTGATAGGTTTTTATTAAAAACACACATTTTTTCTTTTATTTAATTAATTTAAACAAGGACCTATTCTTTTACTCGGAGGCAAACATTGGTGATGAATCTCAATCTGGTTATTTGACTAAGTCATTTTTATTAAACAGCTTGGTTGAAATGTCATTATAGCTTTTTGACGCGGAGGCATACATTTGTGATGCATGTCGATCAGGTTACTAAGCTATATCACATTTTCAACTGGCTACTAGCTCTATTCATAAATCGAAGGCCAGCGGAATAGTTATTTATTTAACTAATTCTTTTTTTAATTATTTCCTACCTTGTTGTTTTAGCTACTCTTTTCCATGAAAAATAGTAGTAAGGCTACTTAAGTTGAAAGGCCTTAAATTATGAATGAATGTGGTAATTTAGAGGGTGCTAAATTTACAATAAACCGTAATTAACCTGTATAATTATCCAAAGATCCCAATTCACTAATTTTGCGAGCTAATGATTATTCACAACATAATAGACTATATTTAAAATTAAATCAATTTCAATCCATCTAAGCCATTGACATATTCAAACAATTCATAAAATGTAACATAACAACTATCATACCATATGCAAAATCACATGCAAAGCAAAACACATAAGCCTCCCCACACTTGAACAACTCATTGTCCTCATTGTGAGAAGGGAACAAACAAGCACATAAACGACAAGAAGAAATATAGATTAAGGTAAAATAAATAAAGTAAAAATAAAGATGAAGACTAATTTGCAAAAGAAAAATAAGTTAGACAAAATCTTATGGAGATGGAGGCGGGGATGGTGTTAGAGGCGATAATTGAACGGCCTGAGACTCAAAATATCAACGGATTCGGCCGATATTCTAACTCTGGTGTCATTGTGTTCGGGCCATCTCCTTCATCATTCTAGTGTGCTTCGCCAGTGTATCAGTAACTGTCTTGTTATTTACGGAGACTACCTCTAGGACTTTCTTCCAGCCTTGATCCTCTACTTCTTTCTCTTCCTCGAACTCTTCACTGATTGAGTCCTCTTCTACCTGCTGAGGCGGCGCTAAACTCGAGCTCGTTTGACTAGCCTTAATCTTAACATGTGTCTTTTGGCTAATATCCCGAAGTTCCATGTTGTGGGACTTAAGGATTTCAGCCCGCCATAAATTGTGATGGTTTAAGACGTCAGCGAGATGAACAGTTAACCTACTACTGTCCATGCCATAATATTCAGCGATGGGAGAAACTAGGTACCCCATACCTAAATTGTTGCTCTTCTCGCACGGAGTCGCAATAATAACATTTATCACATATGTGGATGTACACACTGGAATGCTGTGGTCTATGCACCACAACATAAAGAGTTCTTTTATGGAACACTTATTGGTTTCTGATTTATAAAAGACCAACTGGCATATAAATTTGTGCTGCAACAAGTTCTCGTGAGACCTTATTATGTTATTGTAAGCATTCTTGGAGTGAAATTGCTCTATTCCAGTAAGTTCATTCCAATATCGAGAAGAATAAAAATTATAATGTTGATAGATAATGGAGGATTTAGGGAACCCCCACATATCGTACATGATTTCTATGTTTAGTTCATAAGCTCTTCCTCTCAGTCTAAACCACATTTCCTTGGGGTTCCTAGGGTTATAGGATAGTGAAGTAAAAAATTCCAAAGTGAGCTCTTAGTAAATAAGAAATTGGAAATGTATAAATCTGGCCCACTATATTCTTTTAGCTAAGTTTTCTACCCTCTCGTGCAATACTAACCTATCGAGCATTTTAAAACCAAAATATTTGGGAACTACTATTTGTATAGCATTTAAGGATTGGAAATGAATAACTTCCTCCTCTGTGTAGATCGGGAAGGGTGAGCCATAGTCTGCTGCTCCATTTCTTCTCCCACGTCCGTAACTTGATTTCGTCCTGATGATTACTCCCGTCTGACTGATTGCTTAATGGGTGACATATTTCTTGGGAATTAGGTAGAATTTGGAAGAAATTTGAAAATTTGAAATTTTTGTAGAGAGATGTGAGAGCGTTTGTAAGTTTCAATTCTAAAGAGATAAAGTAAAAGAAAAGGTGAAAGAAAAAGTGAAATTAGAAATGAATATATTGGTGGTTGGAGGGTAAAATGGCAAAAAATTTCTTTAAAAATGTCTATTCCCCTTTTCTGCCAAGTCGTAGGCCACGATCTTCCACCAATTCTTCAATTTTTCTTCTCCTGTTCTTTTCACATTTTTTTCAAAATCACTTCTTAATTCTTTTGTGGCCCTTTCAGTCTCTTTTACTTACTTGATTAATAATCCACTTTATCTCGAAATCTAATTCCTTTTTGATTTTATTCAAAAACAAAGTAATCCTAACTACAGAATTCAAACGTTCTAACAAAAATAATCAAAGGTAATAAATTTCATAGGTTGCCTTACATACGGCACTTCTTTTAACGTCGGTAGTTCGATGCTTTTTTTTAGCTCATGATGGTTTAAATGAAGGTTGCAATGGTAGTGTAGTAACTAATCTCACAATTTGTACCTAAGCTACCATGCTACGGTTTCCACCTTCCTTATGATTCTCCTTTCCTCACCTTCTTCTACGTGAGTGCTTCTTTCTGAATGCATTCCCAGTTTCCTCGATATCTTCCCATTCTCCTCGAGGTTCATGTTCCTTGATGTTTGTTGAAGGTAACGGAGAACTGTAGTATTTCCTTGACACTTGGAAGGTTATTTGCTCTTTTCCTACCCTCAGAGTTAGCTCACCCCCATCAACGTCAATGATTGAATGAGCAGTGGCTAGGAATGGTCGTCCAAGAACCATCGGAGTTTTCATATCTTCTCCAATGTTTAATATATAAAAGTCTGTGGAAAAGGTAAATTTATCATCTTTTACGTGAACTTCCTTAATAATCCCCTTCAGTTGATGCACTATTTTATCAACTGTCTTTACCAACACCTTTGTAGATACTAACTCTCTTAACCCCCAAATTCTGACTAAAGGTTTAGGGCATCATATTGATATTCGCTTCCAAATCTGCAAATGCCTTGTCTATGATGACTCCATTGATACTGCAAGGAATATAAAAATCCCCTAGGTCCTCCTTCTTTTGTGTCTTGTTAGGGTGTTCTTCTGATATGTGCTCCCTAACCTTCTTCTTGACAGATTCCTTTAATGTGAGCTTCATTTGTAGTTACTCTGTCACTTCCTCGAACCTGTTTGATTCAATCTCCTTCAAATTCCTCGCTACCTTATTTGACATGAACTCTTATTGAGGGACAATAGGGTAAGGAATTCTAGGTCGAGTTGCCTTAATTGGCTCGATTACGAGCTCACTTGGAAGGAATTTCTTAATTTCTTGATCTTCTCCTTTATCTCCTTCTTCCGTCACCTATTCAGTTTCATTATCCTGGGTCTGACTGATAGCCATGATTCATTCTTTCGGATTAGACTCGGTATTGCTTGGAAGGGTTCCTGCATTCTGATTAGACATTGCCTCTGCTAGTTGGCCTATTTGGACTTCCAGATTGTGTATTGACAAGGCATAGTTCTTCATTACTTGTTTGAATTTGCTTTCTAGTCTCCTATGCGCATCCTCCATGCCTCCAATTTTATCCAAAATCTTGTACAACTTTGATTCCATCGAGCTTGCTTTATCTTGTTAGAAGCCTGATTGTCCTTGAGGCCTGAATTGTCCTCCAACATTGTTCGTCTAAGAGAAGTTAGGGTGATTCTTCCACCCAGGGTTATAGGTGTTGGAGTAGGGATTGTTTCTCCCTTCTCATCTATATTGAACTCCCATATAATTTAATTGCTCCTGATTGTCTTCCTTCATCAAGTAATAGTCCACGGTATTATGGTCTAATTATCCACAGAGCTCACACTTTAGTTGTACGACTTTCACCTATGCTGAGGACGAAGCCTTTATGCTATTGAGATATCGTGTTAACTTGTAGATTTTCGCTTACATCTCCGTCATTTGATCGACAGCCACAATTCCTTTTTATTCTCTGAAGGTAGTAGGTTGCCTACTCTGCTCGTTTGTTCATAAGCAGCTATTACTCGCTATGTCCTCTATCAACTCTCTACTTCATCAATTGTCTTCCTCATCAATGATCCTCCTGAAGCTGCGTCAATTGTGCCTCTCATCAGTGGGTTCACTCTATTGTAGAATGTCTGCAACATAAATTCCTTGGGTAGGTTGTGGTGTGGGCACTTTCTTTGCAAAACCTTGTATCTCTCCCACATTTTGTAGATTGATTCTCTGTCACCTTGTTGGAAATTGGTGATTTCCTTGATGATCTTCGTGGTCTTGGCCATAAGGAAATACTTATCCAAGCAGGCACGAACTAGCTGATCCCACATCATGATGTTGGTTGAGCTAAGGGAATAGTACTAAGCCTTCGCTCTATCTTTAACGGTAAAAGGGAACAGTGGAATTCTGACTGCATCTTCTGACATCTGATGATAAAGGAAAGTATCACAGATTTCGAGGAAATTTACTATGTATGCATTGGGATCCTCATTCGCCAATTTATAAAACTACACATTCTGCTGAAACATATTTAGGAGGGTTGGTTTTATTTCGAATGAGGCTGCTTGAACAGGCGGCCTAGCTACTCCTTAGTTCTTTGCATTGAACCCTGGCCTCATAAAGTCCATAAGGGTCCACTGTTGTCCTCCTTGGTTTGCTCCGTAGTCTATGTTGTGCTGAAATTCCTCGGCCTTTGTTGATTTTATAATCTCTTCTTTTTCTTCTCGCCAAGCATTCCTAAGGGTTCATTCTAGTCGAGTGATATCTAAGTCTAACGTTTTAGCTACACGACTCGAACCTCTCGTGACTCTTATGTTCATGCAATAGCATGATTTCTCAAATAAAATGAAGGAACAAAAAAATTAAAACTAAACTAAATTAATTGCCTCCTCAGCAACGACGCCAAAAACTTAATTGCAGGTTCCGATATGACAAAAGTTTTAATATTTTAAAACCTTGATATTCCATAATTGTATGGGTCGTTCATGTAGTACCTAAGATATTGATCCCACGAGGACGGTTAATCTAATCCTAAAATCTAAGGCTGAACACAATTTGCAATCACTCAAAATAAACAAATCTAAGCAAGAAAATATTTCAATCACGCAATCAATTCCAATAATCAAATTTAGAAATGTAAATAAGATAGCAATTGCAACACCAAATCCAGAATCAACTACCAATTGAGGGAAAGGGGATTTTTATCTGACTTTAATGAAAACCTAATTGATTATGCAATTGTTGGATTACCAGTTATAGATAGTCCTAGGGTTGATTACTCTCTCTCAAGTTATAATTATTAACCCTAACTATTAGCCCTAATCAGATTATGAGTAATTGTAACATCTCGATTCATGATTATCCTAAAACCTAAATTAGATCTTAAATTGTCCAATAAACTACATAAAATCTATGCAAGATCTCTTGTTACACAAATTTACCGGTTTGATTCAATTCTTGATCTATGAAATTACCAACTCTCGTTAGCCCAATTTAATGATTTTCACTCAGTTTACCTTCTTAGTTTGTTACTGAATTATGAAGTACTAAAATTAAATGTAGCACCCCACTCTCGTAAGATACATACCCGACATCCTAAATGATATCCGAGTACGTACCCCGTGAGGGTGGCATGCTAGAACAGTCAGTCAATCAAATTCAATACAAAATTTTCTTTTTTCTTTTAAAACAATGCACGCATATTGCGAAAAATCAATAAATAAATTGGGCCCACTTTTATTCATAAACATTTTCAGACATAATGGCACAACCAAATCATTACGAAATCATTTACATACACATTGCAAAATACTTGTGAATACATATTTTGATACAAAAAATTAAGGAAATACTAATGCAGACGCGAGCTGATCCCGACCTTTATCTCTTACTTGGGTTCAGTGACTATACTCCTGTTAGCCTAACGGGGTAACTCTTCTGAGCCTGAAAAAGATATTGTAAATTTTAGGTGATTTTTGCGAACTTAATGACTGACCATCCTCGATGGCTCACTTAATCACATAACATATACAATTCATATAATCACATAACACATACAATTCATATAATCACATAATTCGCATCATTTCGTTAACAATCATTTATCACTGCATATCACTTGGTTATTCATTTCACATTTCATATTCAACAGATATCATATTCAGAATACATTTCAATCAGTCAAACAAACGTATTATATGTATATGCAGTGTTTATGAGACTCACTTTCTTTTATTATTGTTGTGACTGAGTACCTCTTTTTTTTTCTAGCTCATATCCCTTAGTGGATACTGAACTATATCAAATAATGTCCCATATTCCTTAGTGGATACCGGGTACATGCACAACTAAGCCAAAGGCTCTTATCACGTTAAATGCTTTAAGCTACAGATGGTCCTATAGTTGATTACTCTCTCTCAAGTTATAATTATTAGCCCTAATCAGATTAGGAGTAATTGTAACATCTCGATTCACGATTATCCCAAAACCTAAATTAGATCTTAAGTTGTACAATAAACTACATAAAATCTATGCAAGAACTCTTGTTACAAGAATTTACCGGTTTGATTCAATTCTTGATCTATAAAATTACCTAACTCTCGTTAGCCCAATTTAATGATTTTCACTCAGTTTACCTTCTTAGTTTTTTGCTGAATTATGAAGTACAGAAATTAAATGTAGCACCCCAATCTTGTAAGATACATACCCGACATCCTAAGTGATATCCGAGTACGTACCCCGTGAGGGTGGCATGCTAGAACAGTCAGTCAATCAAATTCAATACAAAATTTTCTTTTTTCTTTTAAAACAATGCACGCATATTGCGAAAAATCAATAAATAAATCGGGCCTACTTTTATTCATAAACATTTTCAGACATAATGGCACAACCAATACATTACGAAATCATTTACATACACATTTCAAAATACTTGTGAATACATATTTTGATACAAAAAATTAAGGAAATACTAATGCAGACGCGAGCTGATCCCGACCTCTATCTCTTACTTAGGTTCAGTGACTATACTCCCGTTAGCCTAACAAGGTAACTCTTCTGAGCCTGAAAAAAATATTACAAATTTTAGGTGATTTTTACGAACTTAATGAGTGACCATCCTCAATGGCTCACTTAATCACATAACACATACAATTCATATAATCACATAATTCGCATCATTTCGTTAACAATCATTTATCACTGCATATCACTTGGTTATTCATTTCACATTTCATATTCAACAGATATCATATTCAGAATACATTTCAATCAGTCAAACAAACGTATTACATGTATATGCAGTGTTTATGAGACTCACTTTCTTTTATTATTGTTGTGACCGAGTGCCTGTTTTTTTTTTCTAGCTCATATCCCTTAGTGGATACTGAACCATATCAAATAATGTCTCATATCCCTTAGTGGATACCGGGTACATGCACAACTAAGCCAAAGGCTCTTATCACGTTATAAGCTTTAAGCTCTTTTTCACATTCTGAGCTTTAAGCTTTTTTTCGATGGCTACTCCGGTCACAGCAGCCTTTATTTTTCATGCATTCATGTAATGAAATGCATCACATATATTCAGTCAATCATGTCAAGAAGCATTTAGTTCTTCACATTCACATACAAGTAGCATTTCAATATCACATTCATACATCAAGTCTCGGACCTTCATTGTCCGGCATCAACATAAGCAAATCACATTCATATCAATCATATTCACATTGCATAATCATTCAATACATAATACAAACAGAACAATTAGTAAGTAAGACCATCTAAGTCAACTCACAGTATGATCCAGATTAGCATTAGCTTCCATGATCTGGAAATGTCTGGATGCAGACGTTTATCCTGCACATCAATATTATGCAATACACATGTTGCACACACATTAATAATTGCACAATCTTAAGTATTCATTTTTGTACAAATGTGTATATGGACTATGTACAATGCATGCTCAACGACAATCTCAGGTATATTATCAAATTTCACATTTTATCCACATTCTCATTTTATAACTCAATTACTCTTCATTTCATTGTTAGCATTATTGCTCTTCACAGTATCCGACTCTCATTTCTTCTTATAACATCTCCAAAATTCCAAACTTTCGGGTCAATGCACTTTTTTTCCAGATTTTCTCAGGATAGGTTTCAGGTCAGTGTTGTATGGTCATTATGACATAGAAACTGAGGTTTCTAGGCAATATGTTCTTCTAATCAAATGTTCCTCTATGTCTTAAGTTTCTAATGAACTAAAGTTAATATAATTTGGTTCATTATTGCTAGAGTGATACCCAAAATACTACAGACTATTCTCAGACACTGACAGTAACCAAAACTCAACGTCAAGCCAAATTTCAAAACCCTAGGGACAGAACCATAATTCTATTCCTTCATAAACATTGTAGAAATATGTATACAGTTTAATCTAAAATTAAAATCACCTCATTTGGATATCTACAGGTCAAGTTATGGCTAAAATACCGAGGTATGTTCAGTGGAACTCACATCTTACACCTTCAACACCCCTTCACCATAATTCATCAATTCCACTTCAATTCCACCTTATTCATGCCTCAATTCCACATCAATTTCATATACAAAACGAATTCAAAAATCATGCATTAAATAACTTACAAATCAATATTTTTCACACATCAAAACCAAACCAGAAATTATCATACAATGATCAATTTTCCAGCATACATTTTTTTTGTCTTAACACATATTTCATGCTAATTCCAATCATATAACACTTGTATCAATACATGCTATCAAGTTTAGAATTCCCTTACCTATTTAACTGCAAATTCTTACTTCATAGAATCAACTAATTCAGTAAAAATCGAAATAGCATTGCATTTGTCAAACCAGAATTATTTTTCCAGCATTTCCAAGCCACCTGCACACACCTAAGATCAAGGTGTAAATTTCAGCACTAACAAGACAATAGAAACGAAAATAGCAGGTCCTACTTCTTGATGTAGTAACTTACAAAGATCCAAGTGAAGATGATCAAAAATCAAGCAAAATTCCAGAAGTTGAGAGGGAGTGAGTGGTTTCGGTGGAGAGGAGCAAGTAGAGAGTGAAGAAAATTCCAGCAGAAAATTTGCCACCTTTGGATGCTATGTGTCATCAAACTCCTTAAGCATGAGTCAACTAACATGTCATGCCATGTAACACTTGATTATGTAGCCATTTGTCACCTTAATATGTTGCCATTAGTCATCTACAAATCAGTCCACATATCACTCCAAAATTGATCCACTTGTCACATAATCATTGGTTCATTTTTTAATCAACCAATGGTGCCAAATGTCATTCAAAGTATAAAAGAGACTTACCCATGAATTATTTCCTAAGTCAAAATCCATAACCATTTCATTTCATTTTTCATAAATTCTTTGTTCTTTTGCATCATAAATAGCATTCAAGAATGCCCCTTGTGCCACAAACACAATTTATACCTTACAATAGGCAATATCACTTTAATGATGTTACTTATACACCTGTAATCCTATGTAATTATAGTATCAAATGACTTCTCATTTATAAAATTCAATCATGTATAAAAAATTCAACAAAAATTATTGATGGTCTCGCTTCCTAAAGTGCACAACAAGCAATATAGACTGTCTGTGATGGTTTACATTAATAAATGGAGCAAATAATATTTGATATTTATTAACAAGATAAGTGTATCATGGCATCAAACTTCACTACATCATCAAATTCAATATATGATATCTGACTCCTCACTTTGATTTAAAGAACATTTCTCAACTTTCCTTCCTTATCACAGTTAATTTCGTATAAAAAACTATCTTTCTCTTATATTATAACAAACATATTATAAATCACTTCAACATCCCTTTCTTTCAACTTCACTCCCTCAACCAGTTTATATGATTAATATAGTCCTTATGTAAACATTTCACATTTTTATACACACTCGTAACTGCAATAATAGACTATACATTTTTGCACAACCTTATTCCACAACTATCATTTAGTTCTACCTTACGTCTAACTTGAATATCCATAACTCGATGTTACCTAATAAACCTTACATTACTTGGAATAAGTTTATGGAGTCTGAAACTGAAACAAAGCAAGTTATGGAACCTAAGACAAACACTGGAAGCAACACAACGAATGCAGGATCTGGTCATACACAAAATTAGGAATAAGAATTTGCATCTTTCAGATCTGACAATTGGCACCTTAAAGGTCCATTACACAAGGTTGAGGAGATAAAAAATCTAAAAACCGAGGATCAGCCCAAACATTAAAGTTAGCAAATTTATCAGGGACAATAAGTGGGAATGACTCTATCACAACAACGAGTGGATGTCATCATGAACAATATGCCAACATGTCAAGATGCAATGAGGGATGAAATACTATGGATTGCTAATGGTTCCAGGACCTTTAGCTCAAAAGAATGTAGAAATTATCTACAGAATTATCCCACTAGAAGAGTGAATTGGAGCAAATTGGTTTGGGACAATGACATTTTCCCTTCACATACTTTCATACTTTGGTTAGGAATTACTAGAAAACTCACAACCACAGATAGAATCAATTCCCAATAACTTTAATAAAATGTGAATTATGCAACTCCAATATGGAATCAATGGATCACTTAATGGTAAACTGCAGGTACATTAAAAAGATACGGAGAAGATTACAAAGATTTCTTGATATCAAGAAAACAGTACAAACCTAAAAAGAATCGATAGAATGGGTAGCTACACTGAAAATAGGAAGAATAGTAGATTATAAAACTCTAAAATTAGTCTTGTTATAATGGTGTAGTATATATGGAAAGAGAGGAATAGAAGAGTATTCAGAAAGGAGATCAGAGAGATGGAAAATTGTACCAGAAAAGCATTCTACAATGCAGACTTATGCTGGCAACAACAAAAATTGCAGAAAATCTGTCTACCAACGTGAGAGCGAGATAGTTAATTAGAAATCACTTTTCTAGGTTGTAACAATGATAATTCATCTTACTCATATTTTGTCTTAGCTTACCTTAGTTCCCTGCAAAGTTATACTTAAGGTTGTACATATTATTTTAATCAATGAAATTACTTTAATTTTCGAAAAAAAATTATGGTTGTATATATCTTCAAACTTGACTATGCTCCAAATATATTCATTAAAATAACAACAAAGTTGAGCATTGCACCAAATTCTTCTACTATTAAGTTTCATTTTATTTGATTTCCATTATTTGTGCAAACGACCTCTATGGTACACAAATATTCTACTCTTAAATTCTACACTCGTATCTTTCTTTCCTCTCTTAATAGTGATCACAAATTCGTGACACCTTACATGCTTTTAGTACAAATCAAAAATTATTTTCAAACTTTCAAACTTTATTTGCAATTTAATTACCTCCTCTTTCTTTCCCCTACCCAACTACATATTGTTGTCGCAACTAAATAACTCATCTCATTCTCTATTTCATATCCTCTCTACTACAATGATGCATAATATTATAACATTATTCAGAAAATACCACTGAATTATACAAATATACCATTAGATGATACAACATGTACTATTATATATTAAACAACCACATGTATACAAACCAATATATGGTACGTACCAAATGAATGCGTGTCAAAATAGAATTTCAATGCTAGAACCTAGACACTAGATCTTCTTCCTTATTATCCTTTTCAAACTCTTTTTCTCTCCTTGTTATGCCAACTTTCACTCTAAACAGATACCAACCATAGTTGGATTATATTAATCACTACATTTTGTTTTATAATTTACACCAAAAGATTATAAAACTTTGCATCTCATTTCTTACAGCAACATTACCACTTCAAACTCTCATATATTTTTATATAGTTCTCAAAATGTTATTTAACTAAATCATTACAACTAATGCATAAAATTTTGCATTTAGAACTTTAAGTTTCAATATTAGATTATGATAAAAAGAAATTCACAAAGCTTATTACTCCAACCACAACACTACTACAAAAAAATTAACAAACAAAAGATATGGAAATGGTTTCTTCATACTACAGTAACGTGCTTACTGAATAGCAACACCTAATAGCATATGACAATATCAAAATATTAAAAAAATGTCTTTGCAAACCTATTAACCAACCACATTACTCCTAACGGAAAAATAATGAACAAATAGCATGAAAATGATTTCTTTATACCACACTAGATTACTCGCTTGTTAGATTATTCAAAAGTTAGCTTAACACAAAAATAAACGATAACAAATGACAATGTCAAAATACACAATAAAATCCTTGAAACCTTATTGTAGATCGAAGGTGGTAGTTTTCAAGTTTTAATAAAATAATGAATGTATCGTTGCAAGGTGGGGGGAACAAGGAACCTTTTCCCTTACTAACATACCGGCAGCTTTTTCTTTTACGTTAATTAACATATTTGTTATTGCCTTGTTAATTACTATTTTATTCATCACTAAACAACAGACTTGTCTCATTATTATTTTCCTTTCTAGATATTATAAAGATGATTTGACAATGAAAGTTCCCATATAAATTGGATACAAACAAGGGAGAATGTCTTTACTATCACTTTCTTTACGTCAGTGTCTATCATCTGCTTTCTAAGATCAACTAAACAATTATAGAAAGTTTGGTTATGACGTGGACACACTAAAATCCTTATATCTTTCTTATATTTACATAAACTATCATTGTTAAAAGGAAGAAATATCATTTTCCAATTTTATTAGTTTAGATGGTGAAAAATATTTAACAAAAATTGTCTTCATAAGACTCTTTCAAATAAAAATAACCTCAAACCAATGGCGTCTTCAGTTCAGTTGTCTCATTAATTCTAAACATGTTATAAATCTTCAAAATATTGATAACATGCTCATTGAGATTCTCATTTGTTAATAATCTCCAAATTATACATTCATTTGCATGATCCAAAATCCCCAAGTAACATTAAGCCTTCCACATACCAAACGAAACACCAGTTTTTCAGAAGTCCAAGAAAAAGCTCATGAAAGGTATCATCAAAGCAATTTCTGAGAAGACCTGCATCTTCTAATTCCTCTCATGCATTACCATTTACATCTCCGAGGTACATATCTAATCAAATTTATGAAACTCAATTACGACAAACCGAGTTTGGTTAATTTAAAAATTGAAGTACGTCAATCCAGCTTTACATTTTCCATGCTCAGCTGTATCTTCCCAAAAGGCTTCAAAACAGTTTGAACAAAGAAAATATATTTGCACCCATCGATGCGCACTTCAGACGCCAAGAACCGACTTAAGAGGAAAGAGACGACTTGTACAAATGCCCAACTTCATCGGAATAAGGAACTACGAACGTCTGCAAGAACTTCTTGTTACTTATAATAAAAGTGGTGCTCGAACTTGGTATTTTGGGAAGCAAATTCTTACTTTCCAGGGCCTCCACGACAGCTATACGAGGTTTCAGTCTCTTTTCGACACTATAAAGAAGTAACTCTGGTTGCTTAATAATGTGATTGATACCAAAATTTCGGCTTCTTGAAAACAACTGAGCAATCTCCTCAATTTTCCTCTCAGACGCCCCAAATGCAAGAGGCATTCTTTTAAATGCAGACAAAGTATCCTCCTCAGAGAAACCCAATTCCCTGAAAAGCCTCAACTTTTGCTCCCAGCTCGCTCTGTTCATGGAACTTACAACCCGAATAGCACGAATCAACATATTGGATTCCATGTTGAAACCCATCTCGTTAACCATTTTCAGACAATTCTTCAAACTCTCCGGTTTCATAAGACAAAACTGCGGAAAGTGAAACATACATTTATATATATACGTGGAGCTAATCCCACAACACTTCAGGAATTCTATGTTGGGAATCAGTGTTTTGTTCAAATCATGGTATAGAAACCACCTTGAAACCTTCAACAATTCTGATACACCAGCATCTGATCCCAAAACACTCTTCAATACTAATATCGCTTTTTGGAGTCTGTTCGAAGTATTTATATTAAAAACATGAGGATCGGCAGAGAAAATCTCGGCTGTTTCGACAGGGCTAAGCCCTAAATCTAGGAAAATTCTAATCTTGGGACCAATTCTTTTCTCAAGATTGGCAGAGAGAATCTGGGGATATTTATGTTAGCAATATTTGTGGACTGATATAATCACAACGTGAATTCCATATGTCTAACCACAATCGAATTGCCTAATGTATATTTAATTACCATAATGGGATGGTTAATTTGCTAATT
>JAOQMS010022762.1:0-15551 GCA_027563885.1 Erythroxylum longipes | reverse complement strand
TTGTGATTTACAGTTACAGCTTTAATTATTTAAATTGATATGATGCCATGTGGAGTTCTGTAGTGATCGCACGTAGCACTCCCTTATCTTAGTGTTCGTATCGGAATGACCTACGGGCGTCCCGGTGAGTACCCTAGGGTAATGGGGTGTTACAATATCAATAGAATAATAAGAAACAATATAAGTAAAATATTTATAAGATTCAGATACATCTCCTAAGTTCATCATAAACCCATGAACGTAAAGGGTTATCATCAAGATAAATGGACACACCATTCTCAATAACAAGAAAAGAAAAACCTAAGTCTACTAATGTCGATACTAAAAGTAAATTACATCAAAGAGTGGGTACATGAAGCATATCATGTAAGAGTAGTTTGCATCCACTAAGCAAAGTAACTTAGTAGGTTCCTAGTGCAAAGTAAGTTGGCAGGTTCCTAAGGACCCTTTCCCTAACTCCATTTCTCATTGTTACAAAATGTTTACCCGTGGGTAATTGATGCTAATCTACTAATCCTACATAGCTGCAAGTCATGTGTTTTATTGCTCCTGTATCTACAATCCAATCACAGAGCGAATGAGTAAAAAATCTATGTGTGCAAACAAAGGCACGTACAAAAGAAGGTAAGTAAGGACAAACCTCACAGGCTCAGTACACTCCTAAGCAAAGTATCCCTTCTTTCTACAACTGAAGCACATGAGTTTGAACTTATCCCTTTTGCCCCTGTGTTTGCCTCTATGACGTTTAGTGACTCGTCCTTCTTAAGGCCTATGGTTCTTAGCTTTTCTCTTCTTGTGGTTAGGGCCATCACCCTTGCTCTTATTTCTAATACAATGGCACTACGGTTTGTATTTTTGTGCTTCACCTCAAACTCCAAATGGTGGGAAATGTCATTAAAGGTCTTAGTGGTGTCATTATGAGTAAGGACCAACTTCACTTATCCTTATGAGGACTTGAGAAGTGACCTAATGATAGCTATTATGGTTGTTTTCCCTCTATATTTTAGGTGCAATTGTTCTTACATCTCCATGGCAATTGGGTAGTTCTCAAACTCCCTAATAAGGTTGTCGTGCATGGAAGCTAACAACATAAAGTGCGCACTTCTGTCCTTCTTTTGCCAAAAGGCATAAGCCTCATGGTGACGACAATGCTGGGCCAAATTCCCAGTCTCTGGTGGGCTCATTTTGGTAGTTATATGGTCTAGCAACTCATGCCTATTGAGAAGGTACTGAAACTTCCAATGCCAGATGTCATATTTTTTACCCTTAAGTTTCTATCCCTTAGTTATCTCAATATTCAAACTCTTGGTTACCATTTCACTACATCATTGCATAGGTTTAATTAAGGCACATATTTATTTATGCTAATCTTAATTAGTTAGCTCAACTCTCACTTACATTATCAATTTGAAAATTTCGCAAACTTACTAACAACATAAGTAGTATTAAGCACCTAATTGTATTTAGCCTAATGATTAATTTTAATTAAATTATGGGTAACACATCCAATAAATATAGCATCAACTAATCATGCATGCATTAGTGAGTCTCACACTAAGAGTCCATTGATATTTTGGTACCTAATGCCCAAAATAAAATTATATACTTAGAACTATTGTGAAAATTAATCCCCTTACAAAGCGTTAATATTAATGATACAAAACATTAATAATTACAATGAAAACCCTATTGCATCATTCTAATAATAAATATTAAATGGGGATGTCACACCTTCTTCCTTGTATATAAAATTATTTTGGAAAACATACATGTCACAACATAGGCACTAATTCAAAATATCAATGCATCTTCGTTTAATTTATGTCCATTGGCACTAATTAACAATTAGTCAAATAGAAAATTAATTAACCAATTTATTCCTAACATAAATAATAATCATTTAACACATAAATGAAATAAATAATAAAATACAACTCATAACATATATAAAATACATCATAAATTCATGAATATAATACACAATTATTAAGCATGAAAACCCAAGTTACTAGCCAAAAAAAATTTCACTTATGTAATTAAGTAAAATTTCAAATTAGGCTAACAGATAACTCAAAATTTGAAAAATTTTAATAAACGGTCGTCTGGAGTGGCCCTAGGTGCCTCTAAAGCCCATGTGAGATGAGACTATGTGGCTACCAAAAACTTAGACCTTTTAGAAATTCCAATCTTTCATAGACACGATTCCCACTTCGGGCTATTGTTTCTCACTCATTTTAACTCCACTTTAAGCATACACTATACCGTTGGAAAGATAATGTGACAAGGAACATATCCGTGTATATGTCTCATGCAAAATAGTATTGGAACAGTTTAGAAAATGGGCCTAAACTTTCAAAAAACACATACCATGAATGAACACATTCATATTAAACCCATATTTTAAAAAATTTTAGAATTTCATGATTACAATTCCCATTTCGGGCTATTGTTTCTCACTCATTTTAACTCCAATTCAAGCATGTAATATATGGTTGGTAAGAAAATGTGATAAGGAACATATCCGCATATATATATCATGAAGAACAATATTGTAATAGGTTAGAAAATGGGCCTGAACTTTTGTGAAACACATTCATGAACTCAAAATTCATTCTGCAATATCTCACTCAATTCAAATCCTTTTTTACCAAATTTTAGCCATAAGTTTATGACATTATAAGGACATATCCATGCCAAATTTTCAAGATAAAATAAAACACATGAAATTTGTCATTAATGGCCATATTACACATACATGAACAAATTTCATCATATATGGCATATTATTCTCATTTGACATAATTTCAAGAACCAAAGCCAATCATACTTACTTTGATACCAAGCTTATTTTTCCACTTTCTTGTTATCTTTGCCTTTCTTGTAAGACTAAGCTTACTTGTCCACTTTGGTTTTCTTGTGCCAATGTAGACACATTATATTATTTTGCTACAATAATAAAAATAGTTCTAATAACATCAAATTTTATTTTTAATAATTTATCATGAGAAAATGCAAAAGTTATATAATAATTCTTAAATTTTATAAAATTATAAATTAGTCTTTTAATATATTTCATTATATAAGTTTTAATTTTACTTCAATCGAACAACTATTTAATATAAATTTTATATAATAACAATTATATTTCTCAAATTCTTTTTAGAAGATCAAAAGATTTTGTATTCTAAAATTAGGGAGCATTAGGATGACCATTTGGCAACTCCAAGTACACAACTAGTTCACTAACTTTACACAAGCATTACAATGCACCTAAATGAGGTTAATGGACTTTAGGAGCTCCACATATTAGCCAGACTTTGCCAAATTAGGGTTATTTCTCTCTTGCCCTTTACTATGAATTTAGTTCTTTCTTGGCCTTTGTCTATGAATCCTTCTCAAATGCATCACTCCCAATAGTAGTCAGAGTCTGAGGCTCTACATGTGAATCTGGTGATTGCTTTTCTTCTGGATTTGTTACAAGTTTCATGTGTTTTTCCTTTTCCTTGCTCTATAGCCTGCTTAGATGCCCATTCTTATCTCCATCTCTCGACTTTATGCTGTGTGTAAATTATATACCATAGTCTATGATTTAATATGATTTATCACCTCTATGTACCATGGTAGAATTTATTTCCTCTGAGCTTCGAAAATTCTCACTTTTCGTTCTTGTTAGATGGCTTGGACTGTGCTACTTAGAGCTATAATTTGTATAGCTCTATCTTAATCTTTGACTCCTCTCTTAATTTGTAGCTATAAGGGCCATACCTCAAGTTACATCCTGTCTCTTCTAACCTACAAATGCTTCTAACCCTATTCCATAGTTTGTTCAAGACCTTACATTCAAAGTAAAGATGGTCTCTAGTTTCCACTTGGTCTTGGCAATCCCTTGTGCTTAATCTATCCCTCAAGGCTAACCATATAGTGATAACAGCCCTCAGGTTGTTATGAGAATCCCATATGAGCCTAGCTTAATTAACTGGTGGGAATTTTTCCCTAAGGAATTCTTTACAGGAGTTGTTTGTGAATGAACCATCCATTTGAAGATTCCAACGTACCTTGTCTCCTTACTGATAGTTGTGATTTGCATGACGTTTTAGGGTTTAATTTTTTATGTATAAAGTGTTAATTAGAGTGTTTAGTGTCTATTTAGGTTTTAATTGTGTTAGTTTATGTGTTTAAGTGTTTTTATGGGTAAATATGAGTCTTTGAGCTCAAATGTTAAGTTTTGAGGTACCTTGACGTGTTTGTTAGTGTTTCGGAGTAAACGACAAAGAACGGAGAAGTTTTAAAGAGTTTCGGGCCAAAAACACGGCCCATAATTGTGGCACAACAGGCCCCGATCGTGATAGAAAGAGGCGAGCTAATAGGACCTAGGATACGATCGTGACAGAGAGGTCTGAACCAAGCCATGATCATCCACTTTGGGCCACGATCGTGACAAAGAGGGCTAGACGCTAGCCACGATCTTAGCCTACATCGGCTAGGCATGAAAATAGCTAAAAACTTGATATTAATAGAACATTAAAGAATAGAAGAGCATCCTTTTTGCATCAGTCAATTTCGAAACCCTACAGAGCATATTGAGAGATTTGAGGAAAGAAACGAAGGACGAGAGATACGAAGAAGAATCTTAACGTGAAGTACTTCTTGGAACAGATGGTTTCCCGCCATCGCTGCCTCCACTAGTCCGTTCCAATAATATTTTTTATTTTATTTCAATTTTATTGATGTATAAATTGGGATAGTCGTTGAGAATACATGTTTGTGAATGTTGTTTTTTGTCTAAACTCACTTTTAGGATTTTAATCTTTGATATTAATGAAGCTTGATTTATTATGTTTTCATTGAGTTATTTGTGATTCAATTATGTGCTTAATAATTCTGTAATAAACTAAGAGGGTGAGCTGAGTGAATGTCATCAAATTAGGCTAACCAATAAAATCGCATTTGGTAGTTTGATAGATAAGAATTGAATCAAATCAATAAAATCGTGTAATGAGAGATCAAGCATAGATTTCTAGTATGTACTTGATCAATTTCAGAATTAATTTTGGTTTTGGCTTAATTGGAAATCGAGAGATTTCAATTCTATAATTTAAATTAGGGTTACAGATTGTAACTCGAGAGAGAGTAATCCACCCTAAGACCGTCTAGACCTGATAATTTGATAATTCCATAATCAATTAGATTTTCATTAAACTCGGATTTAACCCCCCTTTCTCTCAATTGGTAGTTTCTAGGTTGATTCTTGATTGGGTTGTGAAAAATTGCTAGCTTGTTTATATTTTTGAAGTTCAATTCTTGATATTGATTGTTTGAGTGGTTAAATTTCTTCATTAGTTGTTTATTTTGATTTATTGTGCAACTTAGTCAAGCCTTAGATTTTAGGATTAAAAATACCTTTCTTATAGGAATGATACCTTAGGTACTACACAAACAAACTGTGCGCTTGTGGAAATATCAAGGTTATAAATATTAAAACTTAGCATACGTAAAACGCTTCGATCAAGTTTTTGGCGCCGTTACCAGGGAGGCAATTAGTTTAGTTCTTTAGCCTAAGACTTTTCCACTATCTTTCGTTTTTAAATTAAAATTAAAGAAATGTTAGGCGTAAAGTAGAGGCACATCACGACATCTTAGAGTGAGAATGAGACATCTGAAGAGTTGAATGCTAAGAAGAGATAAAAGGAACAATTATGGAGGATATATATTACTATATTACAAGGAGTAAAGGACATTTGCGGGATTCAATGAGCCCTAATTTGGTTAGGGAAATCATCATCCTTATATGAACCTGTTCACTTCTGGATGGCAGAACCACCAAGATTTCTGTTGGTTCAACAATGCAAGTATTCATATAGGAAAGTAAAACCTATTTGAATTTCAACAGGATGAATCCAATTCATGGGAGTCCAAGTTGGACAAAATCATGAATAAGCTTACAGATATAGAAGAGAACCAGAAGAGATTGAAAGAGAAGTTTGAGCGAGTAGTAGAAGATCATCCCTCTTCTATTCATAATCTAGAGGTTCGAATAGGCTAACTATCCAGGGAATTTTATAAGCAAAGTGTGGAAAACTGTTTGCGTAGCATGAAAGTAAATTCAACAGAACCATATCAGGCTCTCACACTTAGGAATGGGGTAGAGCTAGAAGAATCAGTGAGAAATCAAACTAAACCTAACCTTGGAGAAGACCAAGAAATCAAAGAAGAGGATGAAGAAAAGAATGTCAACCTTCCCTTTTATTCCCTAGTTCTTGATATATCATATTTGAACATCAAAAAATCTTGGGTAGATGTCCATGACGAGAACCCTACCTTTTGGATTAATGTGTGACATTCAATATAAATGATGTATTTATGACTCTGAAGGATAATATCTCATCCAGGATAATTGATGTGTTAAAATCTTATGATGAATAAGATGACGAAGAACAGATGACAATAGACATCGAGTTTGAATAAGTTATGATAGTCTCTGTTCGTGAAGCGAAAGAAGCAGAGGAGATGAACATGATTAAGGAAGAAAGAGAGCAACTCACCTTCGTATGGGACAAATTGTTGGATTCAATGGAAGATTCAGGGAGTTTTGTTATTCCCTGTTTTGTTGACAGTTCACTTGAATGAAGAACATTATTGAGCCTATTTGGTCTTCATAATGTTATCAACATTGTCCTTCTAATCATCTTGCAATTTTCAGCTTACTTATAGGCTACAAAATTGATATCAAACAAAAAGGGTGGAAGCAAGGCGCTCATAATTGATCCCGGTTAAGTTTCCATGGAAACAGCATCGAGCTACCGACATTAAAAGAAGCGTAGCATGGGAGACAACCTATAGGAAATTAGTTTCTTTATTTTTGTTTTTGTTAGAACGTTTGAATTTCATAGTTAGGATTTTTATTGAATAAAATCAATAAGGAATAGGATTTCGGAATAAAGTGGAGGGATTGAGCAAGAAAGTAAAGAGAGGTAAAAAGGGGCTACAAAAGAATTAAGAAGTGAAATTGAAAAAATTGGAGAAAGAACAAACGAGAAAAATAAAGATGTGTGGGAAAACTGTAGGCCACGAGTGAGTGCAAATTTTTTTTACCATTTTAGCCTTTTAACCACCTATATATTCAGTTCTAACTTCACTTTTATAGTCACTTTCATTTTCACTTTATCTCTCTAGACTTCAATCTTACAAAAGCTCTCACATCTCTCTAAAAATTTCCAACTTCCAAATTCTACCCAATTATACTGCACATTAAACAATCGGCACAGCAGCCATATGGAAAGCAGTAAGTTGGGAGACGTGGAAGAAGAAACCAAGTAGTAGACTTTGGTGTACCCTTCCCAATCTATACAGAGGAGGAAGGTTCTTATTTTTGATCCCTTAAAGCTAGACAAATTTTAGTTCCAAAATACTTTGATTTTGACACACTTGATAGGCTAGAGTTGCATAAGGGTAGAAAACCTAGCTGAGAGAAACCGGTGGGCCCAATTCATATGATTCCAATTTCCTATTTATCAGGAGCTCATACTGGAACTTTTCACTTCACTGAGTTATGACCCTAAGAACCCTAAGGAATTGTGGTTTAGGTTGAGAGGAAGAGCCTATGAATTGAATGTAGAAATCATGTGTAATATATGTGGATTCCCAAATCCTCCATTATCGATCATCATGAAGATGTTGGTCCCTCTCAATACTAGAATGAGCTTACTAGAATTGAGCAATTTCATGCCAAGAACGGTCATAACAACATAATACAGTCCCATGAACACTTGTTGCTGCACAAATTCATACGTTAGCTGGTTTTTAACAAAACCGAAACTAGCAAGTGTTCCACAAAGGAACTTTTTATGTTGTGGTAAATGGACCAAAGTATTCCAGTCTACACATCCACATATGTGCTACAAGCTATTGTTGCAACTCCATGCAAGAGGAGCAACAATCTAGGAATGGGGTATATAGTGTCTGCCATTGCGAAATATTTTGGCTTAGACCGTAGTGGGTTAACTGTTCATTTACCTGAATTCCTAAACCATCACCACTTATGGTAAGATGAGATCCTTCATTCCCACAATATGGAACTTAGGAAAATAAGTGAAATGACACATGTCAGGATTAGGACAAGTCAGGCGAGTTGTAGTTCAGCCCGGCCATAGCAGGCAGAAGAGTCCAGTGAAGAATCTGAGGAAGAGGAAGAAGAACAATACTAGAAGGAAGTTCTAGTTGTGATCTCTAAAACCAACAAGACACTTGCGGATAACACTAGAATGATAAAGGAGATGTCCCAAACATAACGCCACTAGAGCCGGGATATCCATCAGATCTATAGATATTTTGAGGCCCAGGGCTTTCAATTTCTGCCTTTGACACCATCACCACCTCCATCTCCAAAAGAATTATGTCTAATACATTTACTTTTCTTTTTCAAATTAGACTTTAGTTCTAATTTTTATTTTATTTATGTTTTTCTCTACTTTATTTTTTATTCATTTTAATTTCTGTCTTTTCTTTTATGTGATGTTTGTTCCTTCTCATATTGAGGATAATATGTTGTTCAAGTGTGGGGAGGGATTAGGTGTTTTGCTTTTTATGTGATTTTGCATACTGTATGATAGTTATTAGGTTGCGTTATGTGAACTATTTGAATGTGTTAATGGCTTAGATGGAGTGAAATTTATTTAATTTTGAAGATAGTCTATTAGGTTGTAAATAATCATTAGCCCACAAAATTAATGAATTAGGTCTTTGGATAAATATACAACTTAATTAGGATTTAGTGTAAATTTAGCACCCTCTAGATTGTTACATTCAATCATAATTTGAGGCCTTTCAACTTAAGTAGCTTCACTAGTATTTTTCATGGAAATGAATAGCTAAAACAACAAGGTAGGCAATAAAAAATTGTTAAATAAATCACTATTCCGCTAACCTTTGAGTTATGAATAGAGCTAGTAGCCTGTTGAAAACGTGATATAGCTGAGTAACTAGATCGACACGCATCACAAATGTGTGCCTTTGCGTCAAAAGGCTATAATGACGTTTCAACCAAGTCGTTTAATAAAAATGACTTAGTTGAGTAACCAGATCGACATTCATTACCAATGCTTGCCTCCGCGTAAAAAGACTAAGTGTATGTTCATTATATATATATGTTTTCTTGATAAAAACCTACAAGAGTTATAATAAGCTTGACTTTTCATAAAAATATACTTAGGAACAATTATAGAGTCTGAATGACCAAAGAATTATTAATGTGTGTACAATTGAAAAGGGTAAATAAATTAACATTTAGATCTTAATTAATTTTGTATATTTAGTTTAAAGCCCCTAGACATAGATTTTGCATGTTAATAATTAGACATAACTTGTATGATTGTGTTTAAGATTAAATTTATTTCATGAAATTGAAGCCAATGCCTCATTATTGCATTGTGTGTTTTATGTTTGGTATGTGTTTGTTGCTTTGTTTGCTTGAGGACAAGAAAAAGTTTAAGTGTGAGGATGTTGATAATTGTGATTTGCATGATGTTTTAGGGTTTAATTTGTTATGTATTAATTGTTAATTTGAGTGTTCAGTGTGTATTTAGGTTTTAATTATGTTAGTTTATGTATTTAAGTGTTTTTATTATGAGTCTTTGAGCTTAAATGTTATGTTTTGAGGTACCTTGATATTTTTGTTAGTGTTTCTAAGTAAACAGCGAAGAATGGAGAAGTTTCGAAGAGTTTCGGGCCAAAAATAAGGCCCATGATCGTGGCACAACAGGCCACGATCGTGAGAAAAAGAGGCAAGCTGACAGGACCCAGGCCACATTCGTGACAGAGAGAGAGCTCTAAACTAGGCCACGATCGTCACAGAGATGGTTAGGTTCTAGCCACGATTGTGGCTTTCATCGAGCAGATATGAAAATAGCTGAAAATGTCAAGTTTCACGAGACTTTTCAGACCGTTTCGACCCCGAATCGGCTTCCATGATATAAATAGAACATTAAAGAACAGAAGAGCAGCCCTTTTGCATCAGTCAATTCTGAAGCCCTATAGAGCATATCGAGAGATTTGAGGAAGGAGATGAAGGAAGAAAGACACGGAAAAGAAGCTTGACCCGAAGTACTTCCTGGAATAGGTAGTTTCCCACCGTCGCTGCCCCCACTAGTCTGTTCCAACATTATTTTTTGATTTTATTTCAATTTCATTAATGTATAAAATTAGGATAGTCGTTGAGAATAGGTGTTTATAAATGTTGATTTTTGCTAAACTCACCTTTGGGATTTTGATCTTTGATATTAATGAAGATTGATTTGTTGTGTTTTCATTGAGTTATTTATGATTCAATTTCTATGCTTAATAATTCGGTAATAAACTGAGAAGGTGAGCCGAGTGAATATCATCAAATTGGGCTAACAAGAGTTTGGTAGTTTGATAGATAAGAATTAAATCAAACCGGTAAAATCGTGTAACGAGCGATCGAGCATAGGTTTCCGGTAGGTAATTAGACAATTTCAAAACTAATTTAGGTTTTGGTTTAATAGGTAATCGAGAGATTACAATTCTATAATTTAAATTAGGGATTGTACATTAGGGTTAAAGATTATAACTCGAGAGAAAGTAATCTACCTAAGACAGTCTAAACCCGATAAGTCGATAGTTCTATAATCAATTAGATTTTCATTCAATTCAGATTTAAACCCCCTTTCTCTCAATTGGTAGTTTCTAGGTTGATTCTAGATTAGGTTGTGCGAAATTGCTAGCTTGTTTATATTTCTAAAGTTCAATTCTTGATATTGATTTTTTGAATGGTTAAATTTCTGCATTAGTTGTTTATTTTGATTTATTGTGCAATTTAGTCAAGCCTTAGATTTTAGGATTAAAATTACCTTTCTTATAGGAATGATACCTTAGGTACTACACAAATAAACTGTGTTTGGGGAAATATCAAGGTTATAAATATTAAAACTTAGCATATGTAAAATGCTTCGATCACTTACTATCATGACCTTATAAGTTATTAGTGCTTGTCTAACTATAAACATACTAAGGATGATTTGCTTGAATGGATCCATTCCCCTTATATGAACAAGGGCACCCTGAGTAATCCATTGATCATGACAAAAGAGAGTAGTTCGCCCATCACTAATATGGGTTGAGAAATTATGCCTCTGGAGTCTTTAATTCGAAGTATGTTTAAAAATGTCTAGGAGGTGTTGTATTGCAGTTATAGGTTCTATAGACACTCATACATTAAGTAACAGACATGTAGCCATGTTATCCAAAGTGCCTCCTTCTCCTTGATAATCCTTTATATATGTTTAGTGATCAGAACCTTATCAATAAGTTGGATAGAAGGTATTCCTAAATCCCCTTTATTCTTCAGAATGTAAATTTATTTCCATCTAACTCTGGCCATCCCCCTTTTACCAGTCTCTCCATAATACAAGAAATGCTTCATAATGCTCTCAATTGGATTTCTCACATTCTTGGTTATTATTATGTGAGTTGCCCAATAAATGTTTAGGCTACTGATAATGGAGTTTAACAGTTGAATTCTACCTGCAAAGGAGAGCACCTTGTTGTACTAATTGTTACTTCATAGGTCACTAAAAATAGAGTTTAATAGTTGAATTCTACCTATAAGGGAGAGCACCTTGTTGCAACAATTGTTTGTTTTACTCTTCACCTTTTCAATAAGAGGTAGGAAGTCATTCTGAGATGGTCTCTTAGATGTAATGCGTATACCTAAGCAAGTGATAGGCATAGATACTACCTTCAAGCCTGTTATTTCCATGAGCCATTTGGATAGATATTGAGCTGCATTACATAGAACTAAGGAGCTTTTGCTTGTATTGATCTCCAGAATTGAAACTTTTTGGGAAATTTGTATCCCATTCATTAAAACCTTAACAAACGCAAGATCTAATTGGAGAACAAAATAAGGTGATCCACATAGGATAAGTTCATAAGCCCATTCTCTTGCATTTGGAGTGTAACCTGAAGACCCTCTCCTATGAGATAACCCATCTAATAATCCTATATAAAATCTCCATAGCTAGGGTAAATAGATATGGTGAGAGGGGATCCCCTTGTCTAGCACCACTAGCATTTGTAAAGTGCTTGGTAGGTTCTTCATTAACTAGCACATAGTATGATACCATTAAGATACATTGTTTCATCCAATTAATGTATTTATCTAGAAAGTCAAAGGCGTTAAGGGACTTTAGGATAAAAGACCACTCAATTATGTTCTAGGCTTCTTAGAAGTCAATTTTGATGGCACAATCTTCCCTAAAGTTCCTCTTGTTATGGTTTTTGAAAATTTCCTATACAAAAAGGATAATGTCACCTATTTGTCTTCCCTTTAGGAAGGCTCCTTGGGAGGGTCTATGTATCTAGATAGCATTGTTTTGATCATGTTAGAGAGAAGATTTTATGTAACCTTGTAAATAGTATTACAGTAAGATAATCGTCTAAAGTCCCTTATAGGGTTTAGAGTGGGTACTTTTGGGATGAGGAAGATATGGGTTCTATTGATTCCTTTGACCATTTTCCCATAACTAAAAAACTCATAACACTGCATCAATTACCCCACACTTTGTGATTTCCCAAGATTTTTGGTAGAAGAATGCGTTGAACTCATCTAAACCAGGTGATTTGTGGGGATGAAGTTCCATAATTACCTTCCTAACATCCAGAGTTGTAAATGTTAAACTTTGATACTCCGCCAATTAAATGATGTCCATTTAACTATATCAGCTAGAACACTAGTTTAATTCGTAATAGTGTTTCTAGCACTATATGCATCAGCAAAATAGCTAAAAGCATAGTCTTTTAGATCCCCTTAGTTATTAACTTCAATTCCATCATTTTTTTATGAGAGTGCTAATCCTGTTGCATTTTTTCTTGCCTACACCATCCGAAAAAAATATTTACTAAACCTTTCTTCATCCTTTAACAATTGGATTCTTAAACTTTGCTTCATTATGAAGTAGTTGATCTTTACTGCCTACTTGTAGGGTTCTATTGCTTTTATTTCCATCCTCTTTACCTCCTTGTCCCCTAGATTATCACAAGCTAAGGGTTGAATTTTCCAAAGCCTCTTCCTTGACTCCTTGACTATTAAGTCATTGTAGTTCTTGCTATGTAGATTTTCCAATTCCTCCTCAAAATGCCTCATTTTCATATTATGGATGTACATTTTGTGCCTATTACACGGTTTAGCTAGACCCTATTTGACTACCTCTATAAAGCTATCAATATCTTCCATCTTACCCATATGATTTAGCTTGATCACAGTTGGTAAGTGGTCAGATACCAAGTTGTAGGTAAAGAACTTATATTATCTTCTAATTAGGCTAGCCAATTGGTGTTAATAACTACCTTTTCAAGCTTATTTTGAATAGACAATCCCCTTCCTTTCTACATTTACAGAAGCACCCATCGACTATAAGATCAGTCATTTCAATCTGAACTAGGCAGTCTCTCAATTTGAGCTAGAAAGTCTCTCAATTTATCATTATGCCCTCTTTGGCTCACATTACCCTCCTCTTCAATAGGCAACATTTTAGTATTGAAATTAAGTATTAACCAATGGAATTAATGTTAGCTGCCTATAGATTTAGCTGATTCCAGAAAGAGGACCTGCAAAAGGCATGGTTAAAAGCATATATGAACTTGATTTGAATGGTTATATTTTCTTAGAGTTGTTTTACATTAAGATGAATGTGCTGGTCAGAGGCTTCTCAGATCAAAATAGTAATTTTATTAGGATCAGCCAGTATTATGATTCTTCCATATTGATGGTCCCTATAGTTAGTGATAATGCTACACCCCTACCCCTTCTTCCAAAATTTTAAGTTATTGCATTTATTCTCCTCTAATTTGGTTTCTAGTAAACCTACTACATAAAGTTTTATTAGTCCAAAACCACTTCCTTCTTTGTGGGGTTGTTCAATCCCCTAACATTCCATGCTACTATGGTCATCACTTTGATTTTAAGGAGGCTTTATTCTTCCTACTAGATTTCCTTCTGATGAATGGCATAAAGCCCTCTTCCTCCTTTTATTCTACATTACTATTACTATTTCATGAATATTATCCTTTGTTTCTCCAGTACTGCTTGCAGATTCCTCTACTATTTTACTACTTCTTTCTTGTAAGGACCCTACTTGAGAGTTTTGTAAATTGTAGTTTGCCTAACTTTCAAATTATTTCCTAAATTGAAGACATTTGTGTTCATTCTCCGAGCATCCAAAGTAGATGATACTTCCTATGGCTTAGTTATTTTATAAGTATTATTGTTGTTGCCTTTTTTCTTGCATTAATTCTTCATACCCTTCGATTTTGAATGACCTCCTTATGGGCTTCAAATTCCCTCCTCTTATTCTATCCTCGGAAGGTTTCCATGAAAAAGATACCTCCATTTGATCCTAGTACATAATATTCTCCTTATTTAGCCTCAAGATCGGTATCATCTCTGACAACTCTCCTCCTAGTTCCACCTATACACATACTCCAACATACTATAATCTTGACATAGTAATAGTTGCCTGGTTTAGGTAAATAGGTTTCCTAATATAGCTAGAAATATAACTTAGACCTTTTGTCAACTAGTATTTAAGGGGAATATTATGAATATTAATCCATAATGGAATTTTTTATCTAAGATTTTCCGTTTTCAAACCTGGTTTCCATTTTTGCAAGAATAATGGTTTATAGTTGTGTCATAGTCCAGCTTCCATCAAATTTTGAGCTTGAAGTTAGGTGTCAAATATGAATAAGAAAATGTTGTATTCAGTGATCAAAACTTCTTGAAGTTCATAACCCTTCCATTTAAAGCATGGAATGTTGGTCTTTTCCCAGTAAAGAAACCCATTAGGGTAACATTCCATTTTTTAGCTCCATCATGTAAAACGAAAGGTGGTGCTGCAACAATGCATATCCCCTATTAGTCGAAAGGGGGTAAATATCACAGGTTAGAGGTTGGGGTAAGATCTATTAGGATTTGAGACCATGTTTTCTTTGGTTGAATTTTCTAATTTTCTTTATGTTAAGTCAAAAAGACTTCACTTCTTATATTGATTTTGATGAAAGTCAAATAATAATAATAATAGAAGTGTGTGAACTGTGTTTTGATGAATTTGTTAAGTGCGCAGATAAATATAAGTGGCACAAATCATCAAATCAAGATGATATTTTAATAAAATCTTAATAAGACAGATCAGATGAAGTGGTCAAGTCTAAGACATCAGACGAAGCATACGAATCTAAGCAAGTCGATGTAATTAAAGAATGTGCTAGAATGTCAGTTAGTTGGAGTTAGTTACAGGACTCAACAGATAACAGACTTTAGAAGACTCTACAAGTAGATTTCTCAAGAAGACCGTTAGAGATTTAGGTTATAAATATTAAGTTGAAGTCGTAGACTTTAATAAGAATTTTGAATGTACAAAAATACTTAGAGAAATTCTGTGCTCAAGTGCTTATGATGTGAAAAATATTCTGAGAGAAAAGAAAGAAAGAAAGAGAGCAAATACATCTGTAACATGAGTGTGAAAGCTCAAACAATA
>JAOQMS010022751.1:0-15552 GCA_027563885.1 Erythroxylum longipes | reverse complement strand
TTCAATCGTCTGACCTCTAATGGTATCCACAGATCTATTAAGACAAAACTCAAATCTAATTTGGGAGGAAAAATGTAAGAAGTACTAGCTCCAAATTTTCTAATTTTTCCTTTTATATGAAAAATCACATTTTTCATGTCCTTGGATTTTATCAAAAATTATAACTAAAGTCAAACTTTATTCATAATTACGAATTTGTCCTTACAAGATCAAATATCACATATTGATCTTTAAAGTTTCTAAAACTTCTTAATTAAGTCCAACTTAATTCAAATTTCACTTTCTCCTTTATAAACCTTTTATGTGTGACCTATTAGGTTCCTAATATGTTGGTCATGATTATAAATTATAATTCTAATTCATAATTAGTATTAGATAAATTAAATCTGTGATTATAAATTATTTAATTAGGGAATGAAAGATAAATTAAAAGGTAAAATTTACCTTTTAATTTATCTTTCATTCCCTAATTAAACAATTTATGATCATAGATCTTAATTGATGTCTAGCAACATGTCATGACCACCCAAATATTAGGAATGTCAAAGTAGTTTGACTTAACCTATCTATGCATGACCATGATGTATAAATTAATACATTCGTCATCTAATGTTCCAATTGGAAATAAGGTATGGAATTCGTGTCTACTCTAAATAATCCAATCATGTTCATTCTTGCTAATTAGTAAATGATTTATAATTGATATTTGAAAGAAACTTTTCCAAATTTCAATTTACTTTGTCCAGAGAATCCCAAAATCATTACTAATCAAGAACAACACAACATTGTCCCTAATTACTTTTAGACAATGAATTCTTTATTGATTTACTCAACTATCTCTAGATAATTCATACTATATCCAATAACTATCGAATTGAATTACTCAAAGAGTAGAACATAAGTAGCATTAAAACATAGTAATTCCTAAATGAGATAACGTTGGTAATCTCAAGTCTAAGGATCAATTATACAACCATCATAATTAGATAATCCAAAGACACACAAGTAAAGTTTTATTCAGGATTCTCATAATCAAGTCAGTCTAGTGAACTTATTCTCTAATAAGCAGCCACATATTTGTTTAAGTGTCTCCACACTTTAATCTATAAGATCGATTACTTTCCTCATAATAAAGAAACAAGCATGTGCTAGTCTAACCACTTCATCAATACCCCGTCTTCATGAAACTATGGCTAGGAACATTTTAGGAATAATAAAAAAATGTTATTCGAATCTCATAATTATAATCACATTATAATATCTAATTACATAAAAATTATTCCAGGGATTTTATCTTAATGATTAACAATTAAATAATTAACAAATACACAAAGATAAATAATGCCTTTAATGGACTAAAAATAATGTCATACAAATAAATTTATAACTAAAAAATTGGCTACAAAGGCGTAAACTAACAATCTCCCATGCACTAAAGCTAATCGCTAATGTATCGAATACTATAGCCATCCATATGTCTATCATGTCTCTTTTGAGATAAAGGCTTAGTGAGAGGATCTACAAGATTCTCTTCAGTGGGATCTCGCTCTATTAGGATGTCCTTCCGCTCTACTATCTCCCAGATCAAGTAAAACTTTATGAGTACATGCTTGGATCGCTGATGAGACCTTGGTTCCTTCGATTGTGCAATAGTGCCATTGTTGTCACAGTACAATACTATCGAATCAACAATGCTAGGAACCACTCCAAGTTCATTGATGAACTTCTTAATCCAAACTGCTTCCTTTGTTAACTCAGAAACTGCAATATACTCAGCTTCAGTTGTTGAATCTGCAATGGTTGGTTTTTTGGAACTCTTCCAAATAATTGCACCACCATAAAAAGTAAAAATGTTTCGAATAACCCTAAACTCTCAGCTCAGTTCCTCCATATACTAGAAAAATATCTTTAGTCCTTCTCAAGTACTTCAAAATATTTTTCACAGCCATCTAGTGACCCTCACCGGAATTATCTTGTTATCTTCTTGTTATGCTCAAAGTATAAGCAACATCTGGTCTTATACATAGCATCGTATACATGATCGATCCAATAGCCGAAGCATATAGAACACCATTCATTCTGTCTCTTTCTTCTTGTGTCTTAGGACACATGCTCTTAGACAGATAAATCATATACGATGTGGGTAAGAATTCGCTCTTAGAATTCTCCATGCTAAACCTCTTTAACACTTTGTCTATGTACATAGATTGGGACAAACCAAGCAACCTCTTTGATCTATCTCTATAGATCTTTATACATAGTATATAAGCTGCTTCTCCCATATCCTTCATAGAAAAGTTCTTGGATAACCATAACTTAATAGATAGGAGCATTGAAATGTCATTTCCAATAAGCAATATGTCACCCACATAAAGCACTAAGAAAACGATTGCACTCCCACTTACCTTCTTGTAAACACAAGGTTCATCCAAATTTTTGATAAAATCAAACACTTTAATTGTTTCATCAAAACGGATGTTCCAACTTTGTGATGCTTGTTTCAGTCCATAAATGGACCTTTGCAACTTACATACATGAAATTCTTTGGGTTTAAAACCTTCAAGTTGTGTCATATATGCATCTTCTTAGAAATCCCCATTGAGAAATGTTATTTTGACATCCATTTGCCAAATTTCATAATCATGGTATGTAGCTATAGCCAATAAAATCCTTATAGACTTAAGCATTGCTACTGGAGAAAAAGTTTCATCAAAATCAACTCCTTATTTTTATCTGTAACATTTTGCAACTAGCCTTACTTTGTATGTATGTACATTTTCATCCGTTTCAGTTTTTCTCTTAAAAACCCACTTGCACCTAATAGGTACTATACCTTCAGGTGCATCCACTAAAGTCAATACTTGGTTAGTGTACATGGATTCCATTTGGGATTTCATAGCTTCTTTCCATTTTAAACAATCGATGTCTAACATTGCTTCCTTAAAATTAGTAGGTTCGTCATTCATAAGTGAAGCATAATCATTTCATTTTTCATATATAGATCTAATCTAACAGGGGGATAACGTACCCTTTCAGAGCGTCGCGAACTATGTGTTTCTTTAACCATTAATTGTACATCTAATGTATCAACTTGTGGTTCTTGTTCTACTTGAATGTGTGCTTGTGGTTCTAGAACTTCTTTAAGTTCCACATCACTCCCACTACTTTCTTTGAGAATAAATTCTCTTTCTAAGAATGTAGCATTTCTTGAGACAAACACCTTTCGGTCAAGAGGATGATAAAATTGATATCAAAAACTATCTTTTGGATACTCCACAAACATGCGTTTATCTGATTTAGCTTCAAGCTTATCAGACATTGCACGCTTCATATAAGCATCATATCCCTAAATCTTCAAGTGTGACAACCTTGGTCTTTTACCAGTCCATATGTCATATGGAGTCTTGTCAATCGATTTGGACGGAACTTTATTTAATAGTTAAGCAGCAGTTTTAAGAGCATATCCCAAAATGAAACTGGACGAACTAAATGACTCATCATGGAACATACCATATCTAATAAAGTACGGTTTCTCCTTTAAAAAACCCCATTATGTTATGGAGTTCCAAGTGGACTCCATTGTGAGAGAATCCCATTCTCTTTCAAGTAACCTAGAAACTCATAGTCTAAGTACTCGCCACATAGATAAGATATAAGCGTCTTAATACTCTTACCAGTTTGTTTCTATACTTCAAGTCTAAATTCTTTAAACTTTTCAGATGCTTCAGACTTGTATTTCATTAAATACACATAGCCATATCTAGAATGGTCATCTGTAAATGTTATGAAATAAGAAAATCCACTTCTAGCTTGAGTAGACATAGGGCCACATACATCTGAATGTATAAGCTCTAACAACTCATTAGCACGTTGCCCTTTTCCACTAAAGGGTAGTTTGTTCATCTTACCCATTAAACAAGATTCACAAGTTTCATATGATTCATAATCAAAAGGATGTAAATATCCTTCTTTATGTAACTTAGTGATTCTTGTTCCATTTACATGACATAACCTACAATGCTATAAATAAGATAGATTTTGGTCCCTTAATCTCCTTTTCTAGCTATTTATGTTTAGAATTGGTCTTTCAAGATCTAATTATACAAACCATTTGTAAACATACCAGATCGATAATAAACATCATCTTTATAAAAAGAACAAATGTTATTCTTAATAATGTAGACAAATCCATTCATGTCCAAACATGGAATAGAAATAATGTTTCTTGTGATAACAGGAACATAATAACAATTATTTAGTTCAAGTACAAGGCCAGAGGACAAAGCCAAACTACAAGTTCCTATAGCTAATGCAGCAACTCTTGCTCCATTGCCGACTTGTAAGTCCACTTCGTCTTTTCTCAACGCTCTACTATCTGTCAGTACCTGCACATTGTTACAAATGTGAGAACCACATTTCGTATCTAATACCCCAGATTGTGAAACATAAGTAGAAAGATTGATTTTAATCATAAACAAACCTGAAGTTGAAGTTACGCTTAACTTCTTTTCCTTCAAGCTAGCAAGATAATCTTTACAGTTCCTTTTCCAATGTCCAACTATGCCAAAATGGAAATAGATGCCCTTGTCATTCTTCTTCTTGACACTGCCTGCTAGCTTTGCTACTTTAGCATAAGCCTTCTGATTCTTGTTCTTGTTCTTCTTCTTAAGGATCTTACCCTTATTCTTGGAAGAAGAAGAGCCAACAACAAAAAAAACTCTATTCCTTCCTAAGGCATCCTTCAGCGGTCTTGAGTATATTGACCAATTTAGCCAATGACACTTCCTTTTTATTTATGTGGAAGTTTATAATAAATTGGGAAAAACTTGAGGCAAGAGACTAGAGCACTAAATCAATGCTCAACTCGAGGTTCAATTTATACCCCAATTAGCCTAATTTTTCAATGTAGCCAATCATCTGTAGAATATGAAGTTCCACTGAAGATCTATGAGTCATTTGACATTGAAACAGGGCTCTCGCAGTCTCAAACCTCTCCACCCGACTCTATGCACCAAATAACTCTTGAAGGTGCAGGAACATTTCCCTTGCATTTATATTTTCATATTGCCTCTGAAGCTCGAGAGACATGCTAGCTAACATCACACATGTAGGTTTCTCATTGTCATCAACATGACTTTGATAATATTCCCAATCCGGATTAGCATTATCTTGTATAGGTTCAAGTGGAAGCTTAGTGTCAAGAACGCACAATTTCTTTTCTTGCCTTAAAACAATTTTAAGGTTATGCAACCAGTCTGAAAAGTTTGGTTCAGTCAATTTTTTTGCATCTGTGATGCTCCCCAGGGATAAATTCGTACTTATTTTTCAAAAAATGGTTTCGTCAAAGAGCAAAAAATTAGTTTATACCGTAAAACCAAATAAATAAGGACTTTTAAAAAAATTTGGTTACTCCCACTATTTTAAACAAATTAATAGCCCTCACTAATAACTTGAAAAATTATCACATAATTTCCTGGTGGGCTAGGATCCCATTTTAATTTAATTGATGTTAAGTTTGCTTAACAAACCAACTAAATTAAAATTATGCTGATAATATTTTATCGATCACATCCTATGTGATTCCTAGATTTGTTAAGGGACAACTTTTTGCCAAAAACATATCTAATGCGCAATTCCTAACCTTGCTTGTAAATTAATATGATCATGAGATGATCAAATCATATAGATTTAGTTAAGTAAAACCCATAGTTATAAGACTAAACATGTTCAAGTTAAAGCGGCCTTAGGTTTACTGTTTTGAGTTTACTCAACAAGCGTAACAATAAACAAAACTTTGGTTTAATCCTATAACAATGGAAGGCATTATTCATGTTCTAAACATATATTTAATATTTTAACGAGGAATTTAAAATTTTAAGTCTCATTCTAAATAATATAATCTCATTATATTAATATATCTGACATAATTTAATTATGAAAAAATTTTGAGCACTTTGCTTGATTCTAAATATAAAATTTACAATTATTTAATTTAATTAATCAACTCTTGAAAAATTAAATTAAATTTTTAAAAATTAATTAACCTTAATCTCATTAAGGTAAAAAAATTACAAAAGGCATCGGGGAACCAACTGGCGCGTGTGTTGCACGCGTCAGCATAATGTTAGGTGGCAATGCATGCACATGTACCCCTCCTTCTCCAGAAACCATCGCTGTGTTTCTTTTTTCTTCTGGTCTACTATCTGGTTTGTCTAGCCTGTGCTTGCTCTGCCTCAAGTCTACACTCCACGTCATCTCCAAAGGTATAAAAAACACAAGTTTTAATACACATAAATCTTTAGAGAGAGAAATCTTTGTAGAGAGAGAAACCACAACCACCACAGGCGGCGGTTCTCCAATCGTCAATGGCTACACCTTCCGCCGATGGTCTCTGTTTCGATAGACCTGAAGCCTAATTAATCCCATTAACCAAACACAAATCAATAGTCATTGAAGCATCTGAGTTTGAATAGATATGCATTAAATGAACAACAACACAAAATAGAGAATCAAACACAAACATTACCCAATTAAAACTTGAATTTAATGGCCACCGTATGTTAATAGATGTTTGATTTAATGGACAAAAAAAAACTATTAATGTTTGAGTAAGTGGACAGAACACATTGCCTGTAATGTAAAAGTTTGCAGTTCATAAACCATGATCAAAGGATACGTTATGCATTGAAAACCAGAAAATCAATAGATACTTGACTTTATGAAGACCATTTGAAACATTTTTTTCAGTAATGCAAATGAAGAGACAAAAATAATGAATGAAACTTTTCAGTTTTTCAAGAAACATTGCACGAGTGAAAAAGGAACGCAACAAAGATCAAAATAAAAATAATTTCCAGAAACACCTGAATCATATACCACATTTCCATAAAACAATGTAACCATTTTATATCATTTCCAGAAATAGTTAACGTAAGCTAAAGCAGCAGTCAACTAAGATATTAAACATGTCCTTCCATATCCAGAAACACTTTCCAGATTAACAAGAACAAGAACAAAATTTTCCAGAAAAATAAAACATTCCAGTTTCATTTCCAAAGAACAAATGTAGGCATTCCAAAACATTTCTAGATAGCAAATTGAAGACAAATTTATGGAACATTTCCATAATAAGTAGAAAAAATATTTAATCACTTAGAGCATGAACGATACTTTCAGAACAATTCCATAAACTAATACAACAAATTGCAACTATCAGAAACACTTATCTAGGCAGTAAATGTGTAGAACCATTTCATAACACACCATAAAAACTTTCGAAAAATCACAGTTTCAGATCACCAAATCAAATTGTCAAAACAGTTTAAACGTATAAATATGAAACTTTTGCATATTCAAATCAAATAAAAATTAAAACAAGCTTATGAATCAAAATTAAATCTGTTAAAGGTGGCTCTGATACCATTGTTGGAAAATAAAGGCAAGACCGTATCTAAGCACAGCGGAATGAATTTAAATTTTTTCATATAATCAACTTTAACAAAATATAATTTGAAACATAAAGCCAAGAAATTAACAAAGTTATATTAACATGTTTCGATTTCCTGTTGTAATTTACCTTGCTCCTTGAATCTGTCAATCCACGAGCCGTTCAATCGTCTGGCCTCTAATGGTGTCCACTGATCTATTAAGAGAAAACCCAAATCTAATTAGAGAGGAAAAATGTAAGTGCTAGCTCCAAGTTTTCTAATTTTTCCTTTTATATGAAAAATCATATTTTACGTGTCCTTGGATTTTATCAAAAATTACAACTAAAGTCAAACTTTAGTCATAACTATGAATTAGTCCTTATAAGATCAAATATCACATATTGATCATTAAAGTTTCTAAAACTTCTCAATTAAGTCCAACTTAATTCAAATTTCACTTTCTCATTTATAGACCTTTTATGTGTGACCCATTAGGTTCCTAATATGTTGGCCATGATTATAAATTATAATTCTAATTTATAATTAGAATTAGATAAATTAAAACTCCTTTTAATTTATCTTAAATTCCCTAATTAAACAATTTATAATCACAGATCATGATTGACGTCTAGCAGCATATCATGACCACCCAAATATTAGGAATATCAAATTGGTTTGACTTAACCTGTTTATGTATGGCTATGATGTATAAATTAATCCTTTCGTCATCTAATATTCCAATTGGAATTAGTGTATGGAATTCGTGTCTACTCTAAATAATCCAATCATATTTTTTCTTGCTAATTAGTAAATGATTTATAATTGATATTTGAAAACAACTTTTTCAAATTTCAATTTACTCTGGCCAAAGATTCTCAAAATCATTACTAATCAAGAACAACAGAACATTCTCCCTAATTACTTTAGGACAACGAATTCTTTATTGATTTACTCAACTATCTCTATATAGTTCATACTATATCCAATAACTATCGAATTGAATTACTCAAACAGTAGAACATAAGTAGCATTAAAACATAGTAATTCTTAAATGAGATAACGTTTTGGTAATCTCAAGTCTAAGGATCAATTATACAACCATCACAATTAGATAATCCATAGACACACAAGTAAAGTTCCATTTGTGATTCTCCTAATCAAGTCAGTCCAGTGAACTTATTCTCTAATAAGCAGCCACATGTTTGTTTAAGTGTCTCAACACTTTAATCTATAAGATCGATTACTTTCTTCATAAGAAAGAAACAAAAATGTGCTAGTTTAACCATTTCATCAATACCCCATCTTAATGGAACTATAACTAGGAACATTTTAATAATAATACAAAAAATGCAATTCGAATCTCATAATTATAAAAATTATTCCAGGGATTTTATCTTTATGATTAATAATTAAATAATTAAAAAATACACAAAAATAAAGAATACCTTTTATTGAATAAAAATAATGTCATAAAAATAAATTTATAACCAAAAAAATTGGCTATAAGGGCATAACCCAACACCTCCAATAGTTGGCATAGAATCTTCGTGGATTCTCTCCATCATTTACGACAACCTATCAAAACAACAACACTTTGAGCAATAAAGTGCTAATGGTAGAAAACCCAATATTCTTTTTCACACCCACACACCATATATTCACACAAACTAACCATATGTTATATCTTATAACATGTTCTACCTTAAGGGGTAGAATAGGATAATTGTGTCATTTTAAGGATGTTATAAACTATAGTTTAATGGACAACATATAGTTATTAGGGTAATATCATGTGCCTCAAATGCAATTAGTAAATTATTAACTATCCCATTATGGTTATTAAACATACATTAGGCAATTCGATTAATGGTTATGCATATAGAATTAATGTTGTGATTATATTAGCCCACATATTTCTAACACTATCATCAACATCAAAAACATTGATATAACCATATTTCCCGTAGTCGATCTCCCCATTGCTGTCAACAATAAGTGTGAGCACAGAAAACAAGCTAGCTGGTGTGATAGTGAAAAAAAGAACGTATTCCAAAGTACCGATGCAAGAGAAATCTGGCGGCTTGTATTGCGAACGATCTTAATTCAACTTAATTTATAATGGCTTACCCAGCTAAAATTAACAAAAGAAAATTAAATAGTTATTTTCACACCAAGTTAAAATAGTAAGCAAAAGAGATTGTAATCAGGTAACAAGCATAATTAATCATTCAAAAACATTATACAAACTTTAATTCATCTCTTATAGTTTCATATTTATGGCATCTGATCTCGTGGAAGGCTAAGATTATGATTTTATTTTTTCTACAAGTGCGTGCCACGAAAATTTGTTAATTAGTTTATCAAAGCCCCATCTCAAGATCGCGCATGTGATTCTACTACTAACTATATTCAGCACAGGGTTGGCAGTTTTAGTATTAATTACTCCCTAGAAACATACATTACCAGCAACTTGGATAGCATAACTTCTCAGTCAATTATTAAGGACCAAATATAGAGTCACAAAGTCTGAAACCTTTTGGTTTGCAGTTGACAGGAGACAATACATAGCTCGAGGAAGGAGGTACAACAAAGTTGATATTTAGCCATGAAAAAAATAGCAGTTAAATGTGTAAAAAAGACTTCACCTATAATTTTTAGCTATGTTTCTGTTTTGTCATATAAAAAGTTACCAAATCCTGGTAGCTGAAAACTATAGGTAAGGTTTTCAGGAATTGTTGTCAATAGTTTTTGGCTACGCTTTTCTTTGTAGCTAAATATTATTAGCTATGTTTTCGTAATCATTGCAGAAATCGTCATTAATAGTTTTGGCATACTTTTTTTTTGTAGCCAAATACTATTAGTTATGTTTTCATAATCGTAGCCGAAACTTTTTAGCTAAGTTTCTAAAAACATAGCTAAAAACATTTAGTTACGATTCTAAAAATGTAGCCAAAACTTTTTAGCTGTACGTTTCTAAAAATGTAGCTAGATGTTTTTAGCTAAATCTTATAAAATGTGGTCAAATATTTTTAGCTACGTTTTAACCAATGTTATACAATGTTACAATCAAATTATTTATCACATTTTAATCCATATTATTGAACAATTTATTTTGCATATAATGTATTGCTAAATTTTTATTGTAAATTTATTATACCAATAAATTGTATCAAAATATTATTAATTCAAAATATTTAGCATTGTATATAAAAGTAATATAATTCAATCGTATACAAGATTTTTATTACAACTTTAACAATTCTTATAAACAAAATAATAAATAAAGAGACCAATTTACAAATTATAAATGCTCATATTAAAAAAAATAACAGCATAACTCAAATGGCTTCCCACTATTTTTCATGTCAATGAACTTGTAATAATCCTAAAAGCTTAGTTAAAATACACTAAAAATGGTGTGAGTATTGAAACAATAAAAAGCAAACATCATATAACTTTACTATTTACGACATAATCACTCATCAGTTGTATCTTAGTCAATTATGTAATCTGAGAAAAAATTATTAAATTTAAATTATAATACAAATAGGAATTGAAAGAAAAAAGTATAGGACATAAAATTTATACCCTTCACTTTCCTCTTTATTTATATCATAATCAGGGCCCAGTAATCTTCTGAATAACATACCATGTTTTGCTATTTTTGTACGAGTTTCTTGTAATGCAGCCTTAAGCCCCTTATATTTCCGCTTAAAGTTGTTAAATGACTGTTTTATATGATGAGGTTGAAACATTTAGCTTAGTGCCATAGCCAAGACCTTTGACGTAACCAGAACGTGTACCAAGTACGGTATCACAAATGTCTTTTACATTGAGCTCATTCTCCTCAGACATAGATTTTTCTAATAATTCTTACATCTTATTTAAAAATTAAAAAAAACATTATTCATTCCAAATACTATTACTTACTACTACATTAAAATATGAACTAAAATATTGAACAAATTTTTATACTTACATAGTTGTTTCTGCTTCTTTTGACACCCACCATTTACCTCTCTTATAGTGAGTGATTTTATATAATGTGATCATATCTCACACTCTTTTCCATATAGTTTTTTCTCACTCTATTTTATGAAAGAAAAATACTAGGCATAATAAATAATGTAGTGTTTATTGACATAATTATAACTTGCAAACAAAGATCTTACATATTCATTTTAGGACAAATACAAATGATTTTGACCTTTGATTATAAGGTGTTTTCATTTTTGCTCTACTTATCTTTCCCTTCTCACAATTTTCCTAAATAAGGAAAAAAGATCAGGTAGTTGTTAAATTATCTAACAAGATTAATGGAAGCAAACATAAAGGCAAAGAAAACAAACTTGAATTTTTAGGTCAACCCAATAATCACACAAACTATTCCAATTTTCTTGAGACATTCGTTTGAAAACATATCTTCGTGCCTCTGCATTAAAAGGAAAAGAATTATAATATTAATGCAATTTGGAACGGTGATCTTTGGTCTTTTGTTTCAATAATGAAGTAACTTAGTTTGAAACATCTGGGCTCATAATATCCATAATATTCAATTTCAACTGTGGAAAGCAAATAAAAGTGTAATTAATCTTAAAATCATTGAAATAATATTGCATATAGTTAAATATAAACACAACTTTATCCAAAGCATTTTCAAGCAAGTTGTCTTCCTTCAAGTCCTTACTATGTTTCAAACATGGTACTTCTATCCTCGCGATAATCCCTAACTCACTTGACAATGTTGTAGAATGGACCTTATCTACAGGACAACCTTGTTGCGTGTCAATTTTTATTGATATCTTGTTATCCATTGGAACATTCATTTATTGCAATTCATACCCTCTGATTTTACCTTTACATTTTTTTTCTAATACTAGCATTAGAAGTTGAAAACAAATCAATAATGATAAGAAAAATATATAAATATATAAATATATAAAAATATATTTGAGCATAAGTCTATTTGTAGGCATTAAAGATTAACAAACCTACACTAGTTGCTTCATTGTTGTCCGAGGCAAAATGTTGTGTGTGACTAATTTCATTGATCTCTGAGGTAAAATGTTGTTGTTGACTAAGAATTAAATTGATGGCTCTAAGTGATTGATCTGATTGAAGTTCCATAGCTGCCACCTTTTTCCTTGTGTTTCTATTAGGTGCCATTATATTGGATAAATTTGTAAATAAAAACATAATTTTTAGTAACATTACAATACATCCAATCATCATTATCAACATACATTCAATCATTAACATTAATCGCATTAACATAAGTCAATCATCAACATTACCCACATTAACAACATAAATGTTACCAAGATTATGTTTGAGACAATATAAAGAGCACTTTCATGATACATCAAATCATCATTATCAAAATACATTCAATCATTAACATTAATCTCATTAACATAAGTCAATCATCAACATTACGCACATTAATAACAAAAATGTTACCAACATTACGTTTGAGAAAATATAAAGAGCATTTTATTCATAATACCTTCAATCATTATGATCAAGATCTCAAAAATCATCATCATTACTTGCATTATGATTCGTCTCTTCATCGCTATTATATTTGGACAAAGTATCATGATTATCATATAATTCATCCTTAATATAGTCTTCATCTCTTTCTACGACAAGATTGGCTTGTACTTCATTTGTTTATAGTATACTGGGATCAACATCTCTCCTATGGAATAATGATATATCCAAATCTTCTTTTTTAAGGCTACATTATTCAGCTCCGATGCAATCGCTTAATATTCTTTATCACCATCTTCATCCATTGGACCAATTTTCCTTTCATAAAAATAAAAAAGATTTCGGTGTTGAAACTTTTGAAAAACTTTCCAATTGTTTCCCAATACAATGTCATTGAGGTAGAATACTTGCTTCACTTAACTTGCAAGGACAAATGGTTCATTATCATACCATATGTTACTAATATTGATGCTAGTAATACTGCCATTAACTTTTATGATAATCCCTTTATCAATAAGATTAAACTATTTGAACTTAAACATAATAACCGTTTTATTCTTGATGTATTGCGATAATATTATTTCTGAGATGACACTGCAGAAGTCAATAAAATCATTCTTATGTTGTCCCTCAACAACAACCCCACAACTTTGGCTTCTAAGTCTACTGTTATGACCATTTATGTGAAAGTTAACTCCATTAACAATGCAACTTGTATATTTTTCCCATACATATAAAGCCCACATGCCAAAGCATATAATGTTGTCGTCGCCTCTGGCAATTTATGGTTATATAATCATATCATCTGTAAAAAAAATAATTTAAAATTAATCTCACATTCAATTTTCATTTGTTTATACTATTTCATGAATAACTTACTTGAGCCTTAAACCATAATGTGAAGTTTATTTTATGTCTTCCTTCAACATTAATAATTCATTTGCTTCTAATATCAACTTCGTGCTCGCTATTTAAAAAAGACATAAATTGATGTTAGAAAATACAGGTTGAATGCGAAATATAAATATGAAATAATGAATAAGTTATAATGTTGTCGCCTGCAACCAAATTAATTCCAACTTTAATTATGAAACATATAGTTAGTAAAGAGTTGAGATCGTTCCCACGAGTAATCTAATGGTAAATGTTTCACAACTTGAAAAATAAAACAATTTCCGGGGGGGGGGGTGTTGAAATTGTGTGATTTTTGGAAATTCAAAACACAAAATTTAGAAATAAATGAATATATTTAGATATGGACAATTAATAACAAACCTTGGTTTCAGGTCACCTAGGTTATGAAACTAATATGGATCATCGATATAAAAGTAAGTCCATTAACAAAAACTCATTGAGTGATGTTCTCTCTTAGGATTAGATTAATAGAAACATGTATTCTAAACACTCTTATTAACCAACAACTTAGATACGATCTTAAGTTTAATGAATTAATAGCTCTAATAACCAAGAGAACCAATAAGCAAGACAACACATATACGAAATGTATTTAATCTAGATAAGTATCTTTCTTTTGGGATTTCCAATCCCTAACGTGAAGAAAGTAATCCTAATTGCCACTTTGGATTAGTAAAACTGAACGTCAAATCCTACTAATCTGGCTATAAATTAAATCAATCAATTCCTAGTTACGTATCTTAAAGATCAATCAATTCAATCATAAAAAGCAATACGAAAGATACTTAATATTCATCAATGAAATAAATTTTATTCAAAAATCTCAAACATACTTGATGATAATGTGGTTCCCTTCAACCAAGAAGAAGGATTTAGCAACTCATAACAGAAGAAAAACTTAGCAGAAAAGTG
Source organism: Erythroxylum longipes (assembly GCA_027563885.1). NCBI lineage: Eukaryota > Viridiplantae > Streptophyta > Magnoliopsida > Malpighiales > Erythroxylaceae > Erythroxylum > Erythroxylum longipes. Next base: position 805 of record JAOQMS010022751.1, on the reverse strand, counting down.
GCATAACTCATAGTCTCCATATCTGCACTTTTTACGGAACACCGAAAGCTACAGCTAATAAAAACCAAAAAATAAAATATAGATGCCGAAAATATAAAAATAATGTGTCTTCAAGTCTCTTCCCCTCTTTTTTATCGTTATCTTATCAGATACACCTCTCCTCCAAATCAGGTCGCAGATCCCCCACTAAAATACAACAACTTGATTGCTAAAATAATTAAAATCCTAGGTGTATCGAATCTATTTTCAAATCATATTCTGCAGATAAGCTTTTTCTTTGCACGTGCACACTCTTAGTCAATTACTTTTCTACCAGCTGAAAAATTGAATTGCTTTAATTTTTCTTGCTTCTTGTTTATTCAAATTTGTCTCCCATGTGTTGAAAATCATATGAGAACAATTAAAAAACAAGTTCATTAATTTTAAATAAAAATTTCAACACATTGAAGAGAATTATATCCAAAGTTATCACAAAAATAACAACTTATCAAATTCCCCCATACCAATCTTTTGCTCATCCTCGAAAAACTATATTTACAATCAATTAGCCAACTATTCAACTTCCTTTATTCCAGGTCTCGTAACAATAAATAGTGCACACTTCAAGATTCAAACAATTTTGTAATGAATGAATGCCCTAGAGTTAATCATTCAAGTAATATAAACAAAGTCAAATTAAGGAAATCATATTTCAAAAACTAGCACATAATTGTAGAAAACTCTCACGGATTGGATTTCACTTGAATCACTCATGTGTTTGTTGGTTCAATATTTTACTCAAATTCTTCTAATGCAAATATTCTAC
>JAOQMS010022692.1:0-15559 GCA_027563885.1 Erythroxylum longipes | reverse complement strand
AAAGTGATCAAGGTGTTATCGTATGGGAGATAAACTCACGTAACTACGATATTCTGCATGGCTACGATATTCTGCATAGGAGTCGGGGTCCGGGGTCGGGTCCCGACATAAATGATTAAATGTATCAACAATTAAACACATATCAACATTAGACTGGATCTCTCTTTACACAGCTACCAATATGATTTGACACAGTTTTTATTAAATGGCCTAACTCTCATTAATCCATTGTAATCATTTTTCATTCAGTTCACCCTCTCAATTTATTATTGAATTTTGCAAGAATGCAAGCAAATCACGACATTCATCTAAGAAGCACAATCTACTAAATTATCATTAAATTAAAATAAAATCCTAAAGGAGAGTTTAGAACATCATCAATATTCCAAATCATATCATCATACTATCCATCTCAATTATATATATACTTAAAATCAAAATGAAAAGGAAATAATGACTTAGAATAGACGACAAAAGGCAACGATGTCGAGAAACCTCCTGATTCGGGAAGCATATGGAGTCAACTTCCTCTTCCTCTTCCTCTTCTTCTTCTTCCTTTTTGTTCTTGCTCTCTCTTGGTATTCTCTCTTTAGTGTTTCAAGTTTGACTGATGAAAAAATCTCCTTTGTGCTGCCCTTAATGTTCTTTAAATAGTTCTTTATGTTTTAGGTAACCATAGGTTATTTTTGGGGTCCGAATGATCTAAAAAGGCCCTCAAAACGTAAAGTTTGTAAGTAAATATGACACAGGCCACGACGGTGGCCCACATCTAACCCTTCTGTCACAATCATGGGTCGTTGTTTTTGCCTGAATGTCGTCTGAAAATCCTTCGTTCTTTGATACTGACCCTGAAACACTAGAAGCTCAAAAGCTTGTACTAACCTATAAAACACTTAAAACACAAATAATTAAAAAAAACTAATATAATTCTAACCTAAACACATACTAAATGATCAAATTAATAGCTAAATACATATCAAATTATGCCCTAAAATATGATGCAATTTACACTTATCACTTGAATTCATAGATCAAGAAAATACACGAAAAATGAAGAACATGAAAATTCAAGAGTGAAAGAGCAAGGTCATAACCATGCATGAGGTTGTATAGGAGTGAGACACTCTCTCACGGCACTGAGAGGTCTCTCACAACCATGAGCGTGTCTATCATGGGTGTGACTAGTGCGGCACTTACAGCTCTCCCAAACCCTTCTTTTTAGTATAAAAGCATCATTTTTTTGACAATTGGATATTATGAAAGGTTTTGGGTGTTTATTGGCAAGGAGAAGAAGAAAGCTTCAGGAGAAAATGAAGAGGGCAAGAAAAGATCTCAATTGTGATAGACCTATAGAGGGGTAGCTTCCCGACACTAGTTTAAAGGTGACATTAACACTAATGACTCGATTATTCCTTCCTTGTATTTGTTGTTTCTTTCTCTTCTTATAGATTGATTGTGTTATCCTATGCCTATGGTTTTGGGTTTTATGTATGAATGATTGATTGTGTTTATCTATGAACCCATAGCTACAATTTCAATATAATCCGTAATTGTTATATTGGAGATTCATTTGTAGCGATAAATGTTCTATAATCATTAGGGATAACATAACCTAGGTTGAATAACCTAAGCGTATGTGGTCATTTCATAGATTAATTGATTTTCCTAATTTGTAATGTGCTTACCCAATTGAATCTAGAGATCGTATCCTAGGTTATTTGGTAGTTAGGTCTAATTAACGATTGTATCTTAATTAAACACGAACTAAGGAAAAACTCATGTTAATAGAGCTTATCATTAACCTAAGATTAATAGCTCAAGGAGAGATAAAAGAGCAATAATTCAATGAAATATGTTTAATTAGGGTATAGGCCGAGATTGAAGCAAAGAACCGGACTCCTTACAAATTCACCACTTTCACCATTTTTAAATGTTTTTCTAATTTGTTTTTGTTAACTAGTTTAGTTTTATTTTTTATTTTTAACCAAACCAAACCCCTCTACAAAACCTAAACACCGATTGATTTGATTTCAAAAGTTAACTGAACACTTTTTGTGAGATCGACCTAGACTAATCACTTCTATAGTAATAGGTCTAGTTTATTTAGGCGTAACCTTACGCGTTACTATCAATTTTGGTGCTGGGGAGTGTGGTGTTTTATTTTTTCAAGTTTAATTAGTATTTTGTACATATTTCACTTTTCATTTAGTGTTTTGTGTTTAAAAAAAATCATGGACAGAAGTAATTTTTTCTCTAACTCATATCTTATAACCAAGTTTCAAAAGATCATGTTAACTTTAGTTATGGATGGGATAATTAAGAAAATTACATCCTTGATAATATGTAAGGCATACAACAATTCCTATATAAACCAGAAGCTTCTTATCACGACTCAGGTACGTCTCTAGAAAACTTGCTTAATATTATAACTGCTAATAATCTTCAATTTCAATACAGTATACAGCAACAACTTCAACAATTCCAGCAAGAAATGAGCAAGTCTCATAAGATATGATGTCTGATTGGGGTTTGGTTGTATGTAAGTTTTAATTATTAACCATCGATAATCCGTAAGTGCACTGTTCGTTAGTGTAGTACCAAATATGTCGATCCCACGAGGAGGGAACTAATCTAATCCTAAAATTCAAAGCTAGAAATAAATAATAGAAATTCAAGATAAAATAAAACTAGTACGAGAATTTAATTCAATCAATCAGATTAATAATCAAATATGAAAATACTATTATTACGCAATTTCCAACACACCTAAAAATCAACTGAAAGAAATTACCAATTAAAAGAAATCCTAGGGTTGATTACTCTCTCTCGAGTTATAACCATTAACCCTAAATTATAAACCCTAATTAAATTATGGAGGTTGCAATCTCTCAATTCACAACATGCCCAAAACCCTAATTAGTTCTAAAGTTCTCTAATAAACTATCAAAAACCTATATAAGATCTCTCTTCTCACAAATTCTCGATCTGATTTAATTTTGGTTTCTATTAAATCACCCAACTCTCATTAATCCAATTTAATCGTTTTTCATTCGATTCACCCTCTCAGTTTATTATCAAATTATGCAATAGTAGAATCAAACCATAATAATATCTAATAAAACATAAAAAAATCAGATTCTTATTAGTTCAAGAATAAAATTTCGAGGGTGATTTGAGAACATCCTCGACATTATAAATCCTATAATCAACTGTTCAATCTAATTATATACAATAATAAAACTGAAAAGAACAGAAAATACAATCTAAAATGGATGACAGGAGGCAGCAACGTCAAGAAACCTCTTGATTCGGGAAGTACTTCGAGTCAGCTTCTTCTCCTCTTCTCTCTTCCTTCTTCTCTTCCTCTATCTCTTGATGATTTCTCTTTAGGGTTTCTCAAGGCGGCTTAGGGAAAAGTTCATTTCTCTGCCTCTTCTTGTTCTTTTTATATCCTCTTGTGTTTTAGGTAACCCTAGGATTTTTTTGGGATCCAAAAGGTCCAAAAACTCCTCAAAACTTGACGTTCTTGAGTGCCTGTATGTCTGCTTGATGCAGGCCACCACTGTGGCTCACATTGAGCATTATGTCATGATCATGGCATGCAGGCCACGATCGTAGGCCAAATCTAGAGGTTTGACACAATATTGGCTTGACATGCCACGATCGTGGGTCATTGTTTTGGCCCGAATGCCTTCAAAACTCCTCTACTCTTTAATATGGACCCTAAAATACTAGCAAACACATCAAGATACCTCAAAAACATAATATTTAAGTTCAAAGACTTGTAATAACCAAACATAAATAATTAACAAACTAACATTATTTTAACCTAAACACGTACTAAATGATTCAATTAATAGTTAAGCACATACCAAACTATGACCTACAATAAGATCTAATTTACATTTATCAACATCCCCACACTTAAATGCTTACTTTTCCTCAAGCAAACAAAACAACAAATACATAAAATCACAAACCACACAATGTAATGGTAAGACAATAGCTTCTACTTTATGAAATAAATTTAACTTTAAACCTAATCATTCAAGTTGTTCCAAATCATCATCCGTGTCTAGGAGCTCTAGACTAAATATACATATTAATCAAAACTTAAAGGTCAAGTTGATTCACCCTTTTCAATTTTACACACATTAATAATTATTTGGTTATTCAAATTTTATAACTAATACTAAGTACCTTTTCATGAAAAGTTAATCTATTCACAAGTTCGGTAGTTTTTTATTAGAAAATACCATTTTTTAAATTTTTATTATTTTTATGGACATGGACCTAGTCTTTTTACACAGAGGTAAACATTGGTGATAAATGTCGATGCCATTGCTTTACTAAGTCATGTTTTTATTAAGTTGCTTAGTTGGAATGTCATTATAGCCTTTTGATGCGAAGGCACACATTTGTGATGTTTGTCGATCCGATTACTCGACTAAATCATGTTCTCAACTGGCTACTTGCTCTATTCATAACCTGAAGGCTAGTAGAAGAGTTATTTGTTAGAAAACACATTTTTATTTTTTATTTTTATTTAATGCCTACCTTGTTGCTTTAGCTACTTGTTTTTATGAAAAAAATATTAGCAAAGCTATTTAGTCGAAAGACCTAAAATTATGAATAAATGTAACAACTTATAGGGTGATAAACTAACATTAAATCCTAATTAACTTGCAAATTTAGCAAAATAACCCAAATCACCAATTTCGAGAGCTAATGACTCTTCACCTAATAGATTATGTTTAAAATTAAATCAATTTCATTCCATCTAAGTCATTAACACATTCACACAATTCACAATATGCAGCCTAAACAAACTCCCATACAATATGCAAAATTCACACTCAAAGCAAAATACACAACCCTCCCCGCACTTGAACAACACACTATCCTTAATATGAGAAGGAGACAAACAAACACACATGGAAGGAAGAAACATAAAATAAAACAAAAACCAAAATAAAGAATAAATTTAAAAGAAAAGGGATAAAAACCAAGTCTTACAGTGATGGAGGCGGGGATGGTGTCGGAGGTGGCAGTTAAACGCCTTGAGCCTCAAAGTAGTGATGAATACGTTGTATATCCTAGCTCTCACATCATTATGTGCAAGCCATCTACCTCATGCTTCTAGGGTTATATTGAGCACTTTCTTCCAACTAGGTTCTTCTGTGTCTTCTTCTTATTCGAACTCCTTGCTAGTCGAGTCCTTTTATGCCTGCTTAGGTGGAGCTGTGCTAAAACTCGCCTTATTGGCCCTAATCTTCACATGAGTCTTTTGGCTGATGTCCCAGAGTTTTATGTTATAAAGATTTTAGCATGCCACAAATGATGGTGATTTAGAAAATCAGGAAGGTAGACTCTTAGGCCACTATAATCCACGCTATAGTACTCAGCAATGGCAGAAACTAAGTACCCCATACCCAAATTGTTGCCCCTCTTACATAAAGTCACAACAATAACATTAAGCCCATGTGTGTAGGTGCACACTGTGTTGTTGTGATTCGTGCACCGTAACAAAAAAGTTCCTTTATTGAGCACTTGTTGGTTTCTGATTTGTCAAAAACTATTTCACACATGAATTTATGCAATAACAAGTGGTCATAGGTTCATATAATGTTATTATGGCTATTCTTAGCGTCGAATCGTTCTAACCCGGTGAGCTTGTTCTAATAGTGAGAAGAATAAAAATCATCGTACTGATCGATAATGTAAGATTCAGGGAAGCTGCAAATACCACACATAATTTCAACGTTCAGCTTATAAGTTTATCCCCACAATCTAAACCACATTTTCTTATGGTTACTATTCAAAATGAAGGGAAGTGAAGAATTCAAGAGCGAGCTTATGGTAGATAGGATATTGGAAGTGTATAAACTTGGTTGAATAAATTCTTTTTACTAAATTCTCTACCCTATCTCACAATTCCAACCTATCAAGTGTATCAAAAGCAAAAAAATTTAGGACTACTATTTGTTTAACTTTAAGGGATTGAAATCAAATACCTTCATTCTCTTTGTTGATTAGGAAGCATGCTTTAAAATCTGCCACCTTATTCCTTCACCCTCGGCCTAAGACTTGATTTTATACCAATAATTGGTTACACCTTGCTAATTGCTTAATGCGTAGCATATTGGACTGCAAGTAGGTGGAAGTTGGAATAAAGTGAAAATTTGAAAGTTGGTTAGAGAGAAGTGAGAGTGTTTGGAGGTTCTAAACTTAGAGGGATAAAGTTAAAATGAAAGTGAGTGAAAAAATGAAGTATGAAGTGAATATATAGGTGAAAGAAGGGTAAATTGGTAAAAATTTTAGCTAAAAATCATAGAAACAATTTTACCCTACCGCTTGCCACGATCGTGGCCTACATTAATTCCACCGATTCTCCAAATTTTTCTTCTATCATGGCTTACATTAATTCCATTGATTTATCAATTTTTTGTTCTTTTGTCCTTATACCCATTCTCAAGATCACTTCCTAACTCTTTTATAGCTCTTTCAACTCTCTTTTTGCTTACTTCCTTGATCATCTAACTCATGTCAAAGTCCTATGCCTTCCCGACCTTATTTGGAAATGAAATAACCTGAACTATTTAAACTCCAATGGAAATAACATGAAATTAATAATCTATAGGTTTCCTCCCATTTAGCGCATCTTTTAACGTTGGTAGCTCGACACTCTTCTTGTGCTCAAGATGGTTCAAATGAATCGTGCAATGGTAGCATAGTTATTGATCTTACCATTTGCATATGAGCTATCATGCCCTAAGTTCCACCTTCCTTTTGCTTCACCTTCCTTCGCTTCACCTTCTTTCGCTTTCTCCTCCATAATTGTTTCTATCTAAATGCATTCCTAGGATCTTCAATATATTTGCATTGTCCTTGTGGTTTGATTTCTTTGATGTTAGCTAGAAGTAAGGGAGAACTGTTGTCATTCTTTGACACAATGAAGGTTATTTGATGCTCTCTAACCCTCAGAGTTAGTTCACCCCATCAACGTCAATTATTAAGCGAGCAGTAGCCAAGAATGGTCATCTGATGACCATAGGGGTTTCCACATCTTCTCTAATATCCAATAAAGGAAGTTTGTGGCGAAGGTAAAGCTATCAATCTGTACTGGCACATCCTTAATAATACCCTTCGGTCGATGAACTATTATGTCCGTTGTCTTCACTAGCATCGTAGTGTGTTCTAACTCTTCTAACCCTAACTTTTGACTAAAGTTATAGGGCATCATATTAATACTTACTTTAGTTACACGACTTTTAACAAAGCTAAGGACAAAACCTTCGTATTGTTGAGTTATCAAGTTAAGTTATCGATTTTCTTGCATCTTCGTAATTTAATCAATAGCTACAACTCCTTTTTGTTCTCAGAAGGTAGTAGGTTGTCTACTCCACTCGTTCGTCTATACGCAGCTATTATTTGTCATTTCCTCTATCAGCTCTTCTGCTTTATCTATTGTCTTTCTCATCAATGATCCTCTTGAAGCTGCATCAATCATGCCTCTCATACGTGGGGTTACTCTGTTATAGAATGTTTGCAACAAGAACTTCTTAGGTAAGTTATGGTGTGGGCATTTTCGTTGTAAGTCCTTGTATAATTCCTACTCTTCATAGATCGATTCCCTATCATTATACTGAAAGTTGGTAATCTCCTTGATAATCTTCGTGGTCTTGGTAAAGGGAAAATCTTTGTCTGAAAAGGAATGAACTAGTTGATCCCAAGTGGTGACATTGGCTGGGTTAAGGGATTGGTACCAGGCCATTGCTCTATCTCTTAGGGTAAAAAGGAAAAGCCTAATTCTGACCATATCCTCCGAAATCTGATGGTACAAAAAGGTATCGCAAGTTTCAAGGAAATTTGCTATATGTGCATTGGGATCTTCATTCGTTAGTCCATAGAATTACATATTCTGTTGAAGCATGTTTAGGAGGGCTGGTTCAATTTCAAAAGAGGCCACTTATACTGGTGGCCTAGCTACTCCTTGGTTAGTAGTATTGAATCCTAGTCCCATAAAATCCATAAGGGTTCTTTGTTGACATCTTTGGTTCACTCTGTGATCCAAATCTTGCTGAAATTCCTCAGCCATGGTTGTTTTCACCATTTCTTCTTCTCTGTCACACCGAGCTTTCCAAATTGATCATTCTAATCAAGTGATATCTAGCTCTAAGGTTTCAGCTGCACTACTTAAAATTCTCATAACTCTTGTGTTTATGCAAGAGCACAGATTCAGAAATAGAAAGAAATAGTAGAAACTAAAAACTAACTAAAATGCCTTAGATTAAAGAACTAAACTAATCATGTCCCTATCAATGTCGCCAAAAACTTGATTGGGGTTTGGTTGTTTGTAAGTTTTAATTATAACCATCGATAATCCACAAGATCACAGTTAGTTAGCATAGTACCAAAAGTGTCGATCCCACGAGGAGGGAACTAATCTAATCCTAAAATCTAAGGCCAAAAATAAATAACAGAAATTCAAGATGCAACGAAACTAATACGAGAATTTAATTCAATCAATCAAATTGAGAATCAAATAGAAAATACTAATTGTTATGCAATTTGTAACACGCCCAAGAATCAACCGAAGTAAATTACCAATTGGGAGCAAAGGAATTTTACCTATCCTTAATGCTAACCTAACTGATTATGAATTATTGGATTGTTGGTTCTAGACTATCTTAAGGTTGATTACTCTCTCTTAAGTTATAACCATTAACCCTAAATCATAAACCCTAATCAGATTATAAAGATTACAAACTCTTAATTCACAACATGTCCAAAACAGTAATTAGTTCTGAAGTTCTCTAATAAACTATCAGAAACCTATGTAAGATCTCTCTTCACATAAATTCTTGATCTAATTCAATTCTAGTTTTATTAAATCACCTAACTCTTGTTAGTCTAATTTAATATTTTTTCATTCGTTTCACCCTCTCAGTTTATTATCAAATTATGTAGTAGTATAATCAAACCACAATAATATCCAATAAAACAAAAACAATTAGGTTCTCATTAATTCAAGAATAAAATTCCAAAGGTGTTGTTAGAACATCCTTGACATTTTAGATCCTACCATCAACTGTTCAATCGAATTTTATACAATAATAAAACTGAAAAGCTGTTGGCTTGACCACATTCTATATCTTACTCCACCTTCTCCTAAAGTTCAAGGAACAATTAAAATCTACAACTATTAAACAAGGGTTTTGCATACTTGATTCAATAATTTGTATATCATTCCAAAATTGTGTGCTCTCGAAAGAAAAATTGGAAGCATATATGAAGTTAACTTCAAAAGGAGGAGAGTTGTCTCTCAATTGGCAATGAGGATGTAACAGCTGGTTATTGATCCTACTAAGGAGAGTTATCTCTCAACTGGCAATGAAGATCTAACAACTGGTCACTAATGCTACCAACTGTTACCTCGATGTATTCAGTATTGTATAAGCTAATAATATACCCATTATAACGATACGAATGATTTGTGATTGTCTTCTATTGAACACCTAAAAATGATAGTCCATCCTGGATAACTAGTGCCTATATTTTAGTCCCTAAGGGGCCTACCAAAATTTGTTTTTGATCCCTAATCAGTTCCCTCACCATGGGCTATTTTAAAAGGCCAGTTAACCCTCTTGTATTTAATACTAATATTGTCATTTATGAGGATACCTCTTTTTTTTTAGCCTTTTACCTGGCCTTCTTCTAGAGGTAATAGGTGATCCTTGAGAAGTGTTAGCTCCCTGATATGTGTTTAAATGTTGATCTATTTTATCTTCTACACTTAGTGATTAATATCTTAGAAATCCTTAGGGTGCTCACTTTGATTCATATTTGATTTTAGGTACATTTTGAAAGTGAAGGATGCTCATTGAAGTCATTTTTTCAATTTCTATACTCCTTGTCTTCATGAAGCAAAGAACGAGAAGATGAGGACACCTAACGTGAGTTCATGTTATACACACTAGCTGTTCATTTTGCTACATCAAAAACCCAGTTGTCCATGCAAGATATCTTATGAAAAAAGAGAAAAAATTATGACAAAGCTTGGAGGATAAGACAAAAAGTGGACAACAACATGAGGTGGGCTCTACGGTTTTGAAATGCCACCTATCCACTTGATTCTTTTTTTAGGGAAACCTAGTTGAAAAGAGAGGAGATGAAAATAAGAAAAAAAAGGAGGTGTATGTCAGCTGTGAGGGCTGGTGAGGAGTAAAAAACCGAACGTGAAAACAATAGCAGAACTACTTCATTTTTTATCTCCTTCGGTTTTAAAGCAAGTGGAGCATCTGGAAAAATCTAAAAGGAGAAGTAAAGACAATAACTCAATGACATTCATGAAATTGTGCTTAAGCTTAGATGAAACCCACGAATTAGTGTTAAATTTATTTATCAACTTTATCAATTTGTTACAGTTTAATTTGATTTATTTTCATAGATTCAATTTTATTTTGTTTTTAGATTATTTCAAATTGAAAATCCCCTTATTTGCTTAAATAGATAATTTAGGAAAGTATTTGATATCAAACTTTAGGGATCAACCTAGACTTATCGCTATCTATAGTTTACTGCAGTTATTTTGGTAGCGTTACCACGTGCAACAAATTTTTGGCGCCTTTGCCGAGGATTATTATTCTTTGCTTTTCTGAATTTATTTTTTTTGTTTTGTTTTATTTTGTTATCTTTATTTTGACTTTTGACTTTTGATTAATTTCTTTTCTTGTTTGGTTAGTTTGAGTGCATGACATGATCTTCACACACTAATGAATTGAAATTTGATCAAGAGCTTGAAAGAACGTTACACAGAGCGAGAAAACAAGTTGCAGAATGTTTCGAGGATCCATCATCATCTAATAGGAAACTTGATTCATCACCAGGAATTCAAATAGTTTTAGATTTACTTTATATTTCTTCTAGTGATTCCATTTCTAAAATTGATTCTAACATGGTAGGTCAAACATAATGATTGCACTCTTAAGCAGTTAGCTGCTCCTGATTTTAACCATCAACCCCTTGTGTATTGATTTTCCTACGATTGATGTTGCTTTTGAGCTTAAATCTAGTCTAATTCACCTTTTGCCCACTTTTCGTGGTATATCAGGTGAAGATCCTCACAAGCATCTCAAAGAGTTCCAAGTGGTCTGTTCTAGCATGAAGCCAACTGGAGTACAAGAAGAGCAGATTACGTTGAGAGCATTCCCATTCTCGTTGGGAGACACTGCCAAGGATTGGATTTATTACTTGCCCTCGGGGTCGATTACCATTTAGAATGAGATGCAAAGACTTTTTCTGGAGAAATACTTTCCAACTTCTAGAGCTACAAACATTCGGAAGGAAATCTGTGCAGTTTGACAGCACCATGGGGAAATAATATATGAGTACTGGGAGCATTTCAAGAGGTTGTGTGCTAGCTGCCTGTATCATCAAATCATTGAGTAGCTCTTGATCCAGTATTTCTATGAGGGGCTTCCTCCACAAGAAAAAAGTATGATAAATGCAGAAAGGAGAGGTGCACTAGTAGACAAGACACCCATTGAAGCCAGGAATCTGATTTCTAACATGGTCGTTAACTCTTGACAATTTAGTATTCGAGAAGAACCCAGACCATTGAAGGTTAGTGAAGCTAGTACTACTACATTAGAGTAATAGATAGCTGGGTTGACATCTTTAGTGAGGCAAATGGCTGCAAATAATGCTCAACAAGTCAAAGTATGTAGAATTTGTACAATGGTACATCCCAATGATATGTGTCTAACATTGCAAGAGAAATCCACATAACAAGTGAATACTTTGGGGAGCTTCCCTAGCCAACCACAAAAAAATCTTAGCTACCCTGATGCATAGAACTCAGGAAGGAAGAATCCTCTATTCAACACCTACGGGTTGCAAGGACAACAATAAGGGTCCCATCAATAATCCTATCAAAGACAAGCTCAACCATCAAGCTCTTGACCTTCATTGGAAGAAATGATGACAACTTTGGCTCAGAATAGTATACAGTTCCAACAAAAGATGAATGCTAGCATTCAGAATTTGGAAAATCAATTGAGTCATATAGCTACTGTGGTGAGCAGATTAGAGAACCAAAATTCTAGTAAGATTTTTGCTCAAACAATTGTGAACCCAAAAGAGAATGTGAGTGCTATCACCTTGAGGAGTGGTAAAGAAATGGAGTCACCACATAAGACTCCTGTTATTGGCATTAATGCAGAATCTAAAAGGGAACTTGAATTGCCTCGGAAAGAAGCTGAAAAGGGAACTAAGGTAAATTCTCAATCTCCTTTGATTAAAAGATTTACTAAAACTTCACCTCATTTTCCTAGTAGGTTTGCTAAATCGAAGAAAAAGGAGCAAGATAAAGAGATTTCGGAGATGTTTAAAAAGGTGGAGATAAACATACCACTAATTGATGCCATTAAGCAAGTTCCTCGATATGCCAAATTTCTCAAGTAGTTATGCACTTCTAAGAGGAAATTGAGGGGAGATGAGAAGGTAACTATGGGTGAGAACTTGCCTGTGATCATTCAGAGAAAGCTTCCCCCAAAGTGTAAGGATCTTGGTACATCTATAAAACCTTGCAAAATTGGTGATACTAGATTTGAAAGGGCAATGCTAGATCTTGGAGCTTCAATTAATGTTACGCCATATTCTATTTATACTTCGTTAAATTTGGGATCATTGAAGGAAACTTATGTTACATTTCAGTTGGTTGATAGATCTAATGCTTATCCGGAAGGGGTTGTAGAGGATGTTTTAGTGCAAGTCAATGAATTGGTTTTCCCAGCTAATTTTTATTTCTTAAACATGGAGGGAGAACCTTCAGCTAACTCTACACCTATCCTTCTAGGTCACCCATTTTGAAAACATCAAAGACAAAGATTGATGTAGATGCTGGGGCATTGACTATGGATTTTGATAGTGAAATTGTTCATTTTAATATTTTTTAGGCTATGAGGTACCCTAGTGATGTCCATTCTTTATTATCTATTGATGTCATTTATTCTTTATCTCAAAAAAATTTTTATATGGTGAGTTAAAATTCATTCTTTGTAAAATTCTAGCTTGCTCATTACAGATAAAATTGAGGAAATGATGTTAGCACTTTAATCACTACAAACAATCCCAAAGAGGTATGTAATATTGAATTGCTAATATCTAATACAAAATCTTTACCTTCTGTGGTGGAGGCACCTGTAACTGAATTGAAGCAATTACCAGAGCACTTAAACTATGTGTTCTTGGGAGAAGGAGAAACACTTCCGGTAATTATAGTAAAGAACTTAATCAAGCTTCAAGAAGAAAAGCTCATTCGAGTGTTTAAAGACCACATCATAGCTATATGGTGGACTATAGCCAACATTAAGGGTATTAGCCCTTCGACATGTATGCACCAAATCTTATTGGAAGAAGGATCCAAACCATCTAGAGAGTCACAAATAAGATTGAATCCTCCGATGATGGCAGTGGTAAAGATGGAGATCTTAAAGTTGCTTGATGTTGGTATAATCTATCTAATTTTGGATAGCAAATGGGTGAGACCAGTCTAAGTAGTACCAAAGAAAACTAGGATTACTGTGGTGCAATGAGAATAATGAGTTTGTGCCTACAAGAATTTAGAATGGATGGTGAGTATGCATCGATTATATGAAGTTAAATGCTGCCACAAGCAAGGATCACTTCCTACTCCCATTCATTAATCTGATGCTTAAAAGACTTGCTGGACAATCTCAATACTGTTTTCTAGATGGGTATTTAGGATATAACCAGATTGTGTTAGCTCCGGAGGATTAAGAGAAAACAATATTCACATGCCCATTTAGTACATTTGCCTATAGAAGGATGTCGTTTGGACTATGCAACGCCCCAACCACCTTTCAAAGATACATGGTAAGTATTTTTCTAAATATGTTGAACATATTATTGAGGTCTTTATGGATGATTTTAATGTTTATAGATATTCATTTGATGCATGCTTGGACAATTTGAATTGTGTACTTGAACAATGCATCAAAACTAATCTTGTTCTCAATTCTGAAAAATGTCATTTCATGGTTGAACAAGGAATACTGTTAGGATATTTAATCTCATCTAAGGGAACTGAGATTGATAAGGCTAAGATAGAAATTGTGCAAAATTTATCTTACCCCACAAATGTGTAGGAGATTTGTTCTTTTCTTGGCCATACAGGTTTATTAAGGACTTCAATAAGATCTCAACAAAACTCTATCATCTGTTACAAAAAGATGTACCCTTTGACTCTGATGAGGAATGCAAGGAAGCATTTGACAAGTTGAAAGAACTTTTGACTTCAGCACCGATCATTCTACCACCTGACTGGAGTCAACCATTTGAGATTACCTGTGATGCGAGAAATTTTGCTATAGGTGTTGTCCTTGGTCAAAGAAATGGAAAGATGACTCATGCAATCTACTACGCTTCTCGAACATTTAGTCCAGCACAATGCAAAACTTAGAGGGGATAAGTGGTTTACATGCTTAGGGTCATATGTTAATGTAATATGGTGACATCTACCATCCAAGGAGTAACGTTTCTGTAGGTGTAATTTCAGCCTTGTTCATTCTTCTTCTCTTCTTATCTCTCACCACCAAAACTTGCTTCTATCTCCCATTCCTGTGTTTTTCCTTGAGTTATGCTAAATTACCACTCCAAACATATGCTTTTACCCTTCACAAAATAACTAAAGAATTAGATTATTGTTGTCTTTTATCATAGCAAAAAACCATCCAATTTCTACCTTGAATTTGGGACGATTTTGCATGCATGGAGGGCTAGGAGACTTGATGAATTGAACTGGAATTGGAAGCTAAATAAGTAAGTAAAGTGTTGTTCTTTATGGCATGTTATAACAGAAATATTATGATCATTGAATTGGGATAGATTGTATATGATATTGATGTTGAAGGTGTGCTGGAAAATGGAAAACGAATGGGTACTTTTCTATTCCATTTTTGCATATACGAAAATAATAGTTTATGGACTGTTGTATGGACGACTTAAGCTATGATTTGAAGTATAATGGATGAGGAATGCATGTTGGACCCCGTTTCCAGAGCCCAATATCAGACATGGGATTATAAAGCTTAAGCGTGGAGGGAGTCTTAGAATTTGCAAATTTGAAAGAAGAATTCTTCAAAAGCAAAGGTGGGCTTCGTTGCAGCGAACATATTTAAGAAAAATCCCCTGGACCCTTCGGAAATTTCACGCCACGGTGAACATATTGAACTTCGCCGTGGTAAGCCCAAAATTTTATTTTCGCCCCAAGGACCATTTGGTCTCGCCGCAACGAACTCACTACGCCGACGAAAATAAAGAGCTTCGGGTGAATTAAGCCTTCGCCGTGGCAAAAACCCCTATGGCAAAATCCAAAACCCAAATTTCCAATCTTACTACACGTCAACTTAAAAAACCACAAACAAGTTCTTAAAAACTTAATCTCATTTCCATAATCAGATACTTTGCGAAAACAAGAAAAAATCATAGACAAATCCAAACATATATTTCATTTATAACAAAAGACATAAGTTTT
>JAOQMS010022682.1:0-15559 GCA_027563885.1 Erythroxylum longipes | reverse complement strand
ATTTTTATCGTATGTTTTATATTTGTGTTTTGTTTTTAGTATTTTATTACATAAGTTATTGTTATATATATATATATATATATATATATATATATATATTGCTCATGTTAAGGAACTGATTAAATTACGTAATTAAATCTTTAGCTTGGTTTACTTGATCTGGATGCACACATCTCTTCCTTTGCTTGGGTTTGTGAGTTTTGAATGTTCTGTTGATTTTTGCACAACTATCCTAGCACATCCTAAAGGAAAATATTGGCATCCAAATAGAGATCTATATAAGGCATTACGTATAATTCTTAAACCTACTCATCTTCTTTATATATTTGTAGCTATATTCTATTATGGATAATAATACTGGTTAAGTTTGTTAGAAACACTAATTTATAATCCATTTTGCTTTTTAATTCATCATCAAAATTTCACTTTTAATCGATACCATCACCCAAAAAGAAAAATATTCAAAAGGTAAAATACAGTTAGATTAACTTAAACACCATTTTTCTATATGGTTAACATTACACGAAAAACAAGGTGCATTTTTAATGGAACAAGTAACAAACTAATAACCTACTTAATCTGAGGATGAAGTACTGTATTTGTATTGATTTCATCTGTAAAATAGTTCTTTATAGATAGTGTTATGGTGTACAAGATAAATATGAAAAAGAAGTACAACCAAAAAGATTAGGATCATAACTATAAGTGATAATAATTAAAGAATATTTATAGTTAGGATCCACAAAGATTGAACCTATTATTACCCCCTGAAGCTCACAAGTGGATGAGATCATGAGCTTATCTCAAAGTTGATGAAAGCTGAGATGATAGAGCTTTAGTTACGACATTAGTAATCTGAGCCAAAAAGGAGATGTGTTTGATATGCAGAGCTTTATAGGTGACCAAATCGTGAAAAAATGAATATCAATATTAGTGTGTTTGGTACAAGTATGAGATCCTAGTTCTAAAGCACGAAATGTACCAATAAGATTGTCACAATACAAGGTAGGGCGTAAGGTGAGATAATCCTAGTTCTTCAAGAAGAGACGTTATCCAAAAGAGCTTGGCATTGATAAGAGAAATAATCCTATATTTTAGCTTCAGTGTTGGACTGAACAATAGTTTGGTGTTTTTGAGCGCTCTGATAGATGAGAGAAAGATACAATAACCAAATTTAGAACATTGATCATTAGGATAATCAACGTAGTCAGTATCATAGTAGGCTTATAAGGAAAATAAAGTGGATCTAGTGGAGTGAATGCCATGAGAAAGTATGGAATAAAGATAGCATAGAATCTGTTTACCAACGATCCAATGGATATGAATAGGATACTATAAGAATTAAGATAATCGAGAAACTATATTGACTACAAATTTGATGTAAGGTTTAGTAAGATAAAGGTATTGTAGAGCACCAATAGTGCTACATTATTCAATAGGATCAAAGAGTGGAGTGCTATGATTTTTGGAGAGTGGGAGATAGGGAGTGATGGTTCTAGGTGTAGGTTTGGAATAGTCAAGTTTTGAGCAAATAAAAGGTCATTAGTATATTATTTTTGGGTAAAAAGAAGACTACACGAAGTAAGTTGGATTTAATTCTAAGAAAATAACGAATAAGACCTAAGTCTTTAACAAAAAAGGTCATATTAAGATCACTAATATGTGAGAAAATGAAAGAAGGTGAAGTACCAATGATCAATATATCATCCATATAGAATAAAGAGAGTGGTATCATATTTGGAGAGATCAAGAAGTTTTTAACTTAAGTGATAAAACCAAGTCCAAGGAGATCATTTGAGACTATATTTATGCTTTTAAAAGTTTACAAAAATGTGAGATTAATGTGCTTTTGAAAATCCAGGAGGTTGAGACATATAGACTAGTTTATAAAGATAATCATGAAGGAAGACATTATTAACATTAAGGTGGTGAATGGACTAGTTTTTTGAGATGGATAAAGTGGGAATGATATGAATTATGGTGGGTTTGACTATCAAGATAAAGGTATTAGTGTAGTCAATGCCTAGAGTTTAAAGGAATCCTTTAGTAACAAGACGCACTTTGTAGCCTTTATTAGAACCATCAAGGTTTCTTTTGGTATAAAAGACCCATTTGTAGTCAACAATATTGGTAGTTGGTAGAGGGGGAGCAAGAATCCATTACGATTATGATGAAGAGAAGTGAACTCATTAAGTATTGCTTGGTACCAACGGATAAATTTTGTTAGCTTGAGTGAAAGATGTGAGATTAGTAGTATAAGAATTGTGTATGATAGTGGATTAGGTGAAATAATTAGGAAATGTTTATGAAATGTGAATGTGATCATTTGTATATGTGATGATAGGATGGATAGCTAAAAGTGAAGGAGGAGTTTGAGGGGAGAAAACCAAAGGGTGAAAAAGTGGTTGAAATGGTAAAGATAATGAAATAATGGATGAGGAACTAAAAGGAGAGGAAGAGGGTGTAGGTATATGAGTTTTGGCATAGGGAAAGATAGTTTGAACAAAATAGAAATAATGAGAGATGTGAAGTTTAGAGATGGTAAGATCAAAACATCGATAACCTTTACATTGAGGATAAAAACATGAAGATGTGTGAGATCAAGTTTATTGTGAAAAAGTGATTCATTTGGGGATTTATTATGAAGAACATGAGTAAGGAGGAGGTTGATAAGATAGAAAATAGTAGAAAAGGCTTCAAGATAAAAGACCTTAGGATCGAAGCATGATGAAGGAGTATGAGGCTTGCCTTAGTAATATGATGAATTTTATGATCAACAAGACCATTTTGTTAGGGATTATAAGGCCAAGTTATGAAAAGGGTAATGCCATCAGCAGATAAGTATCAGGCAAAGGCAACTTTGATGAGTTCAGGAGCTCTACATATTGAAATGTTTTGATAGTGGTATAAAACAATCTTCAGTAGTGGTTTTGAAATTTTAGAAACAAAGTAAGGTATGAGATTTTTTGCTAAGGAACAGAACCATCAAAAGTGACTAAATTCACCTGCAAAAATAATAAAATATCAAAATCCAGAGAGAGAAGGAGATAGGGAAGTTCCCTAAATGTCACAAGGAATTAGTTATAAAGTTGTTGTAGAAATATACGATGATAATGAAAAAGGCAGACATAGATGAACAAGATGTTGATGCCATATATCAATTATAGCAAGAGTAACTATGAAAGAAACTATACTTTTGAAATATCTCTGAAGCTTAATGGTATAAAGATTGTTATGGATAGGTACCATGAAAAGCAATAACTTCGATTTAGGATCTTTCATAATTTAACCATATGAGTTAAATTTAATAAGACAAGAGTTATCAGTAACAAATTTAGTTACAAATAACAAATTTATAGTAAGATGAGGAACAATGAGAATATCACAAAGATGAAGTAAACGAGTGTGAGTGGAAGTAGTTAAGGAAGCAGTTGATGAATTAGGAAGAGTGTGACCATTACCAATGACCACCTAATTAGACCCTTTATATGGTGTAATGGATTCCATAATTTAAGAATCAAGATTCATATGAGAAGTAACTTTAGTGTCTAGTAATAGTCAGTAAAATTACTAGAATTAAGTTAGGAAGAAGCGTCTCTATTAGACTAAGTATTCATGGAAAAAAAAGGTTGCAATAAGAGTACCAATAATATGTTGAGAGCTATATTGGCAATTATAGAACATTGAATATCTAAAAGGGCAGTAAGTAATATTATGATCCCATTTTCAGTAAATTTGACATTATAATGGATAGGTGAATTGGGAAAAGGTGTTTTTGGTTTTGATTTGATTGATATTGGGCCTAATTATAGTTTGGATTATGATAAAAGGTCTGATTTTGATTGATAAAATGGGTTTTCTAAGTTTGAGGTTCAAAATAAGTGTTAGATACTCTAGGACTTTTTGGGCTTGAAAAATTTGGTGTATAAGTAGCCTACTAATGCCTATTAAATCTAGGGTAATTTGCTCTTCATATATTTCCTCCATCTTTTTGTCTTTATCCAGTATGTTGTTATCCTCTAGTCTCATAGAACGAGGAGTCACCAGTGTGTAAAGCTACAAGCATTGCTTCAGGTCTAGGTGAAGAGTGAAATGATAATAAGCATTGCTTATATAGGAGTAGTTTAACACATAATTTAGTAAATGAAACTGGGGGAATCATGATGTTCAATTGTGGTGTTGAAGGATTGATATTCCATAAGTAAACCATCGAGAGTGAAGTGTGATATTTATGTCAAAAATCTGATCCTATATGGTTGTAAGATCGTTGAATGTATCAAAGGTAAGAGCTAAAAATTTTGTTATAAAAGCTAGTCCTTTTTTAATAGTATGTAGTTTTTGATGAAGAACAAATCATTGAGAGGTTGATTGTTTCAAGAAATGTTATTCAAGGGTCACCTAAAGAGCACAAGCAATGGAAAACATCTGATGGCAAGTTGTGTGACTGAGCTTGAGAGAGATGCAGTAAGAAGCAATATAGAAGGCAATAAAAAATTGTCATTTTTGATGTTCTGGAGAGGACAAAGTGGAACTTGATTCAACCTTTAGAGGAGGAGAAATGGATCCATCAAAGTATCCAAGTAGATAGTACGTAGTAAGAACAACTTAGACTTGATTTCTCTAAACAAGGTAATTAGTTAAATCCAAAGTTATAAAAAGAAAATTTGTAATATTGTTATTATGGAAAAATTAGGGAATTGCTTTTATGATGTGTTGATTATTGTTGGTATTCTGTTGTTTAGGTTGAGCATGTGATATTTTAATTGTGTTTTTGTAAGTTTGTTACTGGAGTTATATACATCAAATAAGGGAAGATATTGATGTAGAATCAAATTTCTAGTTATTTGGCTTTGATACTGTGATAATGTTGTTAATTGAGGATGAAGTATTGTGTTTAAATTAATTGCATTCATAAAGTACAATGTTCTTTATATATAGTGTTATAGTGTACAAGATAAATACGAAAAAAATTATAGAACTGAAAAGAATAGGATTATAACTATAATTGATAATAATTGAAGAAAATTTATAGTTAGGATCTTGCCTTATCTAAAGATCAAGTGTAAGGTGAAAAAGGATTATGAATTTCCAACTAAAAAGAAGTATCATCACAAGAAGTTGTCTTACAAAAAGTTTCATAATATCCCACATTTCAAATGAAGGTTATCATAAGCCATTCAAAAGAAGAAAATGAAACAGATTTGTTTAATTCTTTAAATAATGAGCTCCTCAAGAAAATAAGGTAGATCATTGTTTCATTTGTGGAAAATCAGGACATTATACACACCAATGTCCTAATAGAAAAAAAGGCATTTGAAACTATTGGAATCCATAAAGGCTATAATGCTTATCCATGATAATAGTAATATTTAATATTTCATTGAAGAATAATCTAATGAAGATAAGGAAACAAAATTTACTTTTCTAATTGACTCTTCTGATGATGAGTTTGAATTCGTTGATGTCATAATCTACACAGATGAAGAAACTGAGGATGATATTGGATACATGCTATAATATCCATATTTAAAGGGAGACTCAAAACCTATCATTGTTCCTCATCCTTATGTCCATATCTAGTTGTTGCAACGTGATAAATATTATAAACCAATCAAAGCTAATGGATATATGGATATTAGGTCATGTTGAGGTGTTATAAAGTCCAACATCTTACCTCCTAAAGCTTAGATATCACATGATGAGTATTTCACTGCTACTTATGGTAACTCATTGAAAATTGGGATCACTAAAAGAAAAATAGGGATAAGATTTTTCCCTAATTATGTTGTGTGGACTAAAGTTTTTGGTCGTCATCTATCTGGACTTGATATCCTAATTAGTATGAATGTCCATTATAAAGCATCTCCATTATAAATCCTACCCAAGGTAATTAAATATCAAGCCAATTTTAGTGCTTGCATGGATATACATAATATGTTTGAACTCACCTAAGTACCTCCTCAATATGGGCATTGAGGGATTAATTTTTAGAACATTATCCGGAGAATCTTACACAGTATCCATACCTTAATTCTCTTTGGAAAAATCCACAATTCTTAATTCATATAACTTTCAAGAAGAGTGAAGACATTAATCCTACCAAGGCTACTTATCCTGGCATGAATCTTGATTATTTATAGTTAACATAAGAAGATGTGCTATCTTACTCCAACAAGGATTAATTAAGCCCACGAAATCAGACTGGGTGTGTCAAACTTTCTATGTGAATAAAAGAGAGAAAAAAAGAGGTTAGTAATTGATTATAAACCTCTAAATTCATTCATTTAAGATGATAAATTCTTATAGCCAAAGATTAATACTCAAGTCCTGTTTCTCAAAGATGCAACAATCTTTTCAAAGTTTAACTTGAAAGTAAGTGTTTGGAAATTGTGTATAGATCCAAAAATAAAGGTACAAGATAGCTATCTACATTCCCAATGCTCAGTACTAATAGACTATTATGCCATTTGGACTCAAGGTTGCTCCATCATTATT
Organism: Erythroxylum longipes; assembly: GCA_027563885.1. Classification (NCBI taxonomy): domain Eukaryota; kingdom Viridiplantae; phylum Streptophyta; class Magnoliopsida; order Malpighiales; family Erythroxylaceae; genus Erythroxylum; species Erythroxylum longipes. The sequence continues at coordinate 9,064 of JAOQMS010022682.1, read as the reverse complement.
CCAAAAGTCCATAAAAAAATTTATGAGCCCATTCTCTCTAGTACCTTAATCTACATTGATGACTTCCTCTTATACTCCAAGACCCATGAAGATCATAAGGTACTACTTTAATAATTTTTAGATCTTGCAAAGCCATATGAAATTATGCTTTTAGCCAAAAAAAAAAAAACAGATTAGAATAACCCAAATAGAAATTTTGGGTATGAATTTTCATAGTGGATTTTATTAGCCTGGTCTATACATAGCTAGTGATCTATTACATTTTCCTAATGAAAATGTTAACACAAAGTAGATTCAAAAATTCCTCGGAATTATTTATTGCATCTGAGATTTCATCGCCCACATGTCTAATGACACAAGTCCCTTATCCAAATTGTTAGGAACAAATCCACCACCATAGATTAGAGACCAAACTAATCTCCCTAGAACTTGAAACAAACAAGTTAGCACTAACCCCTTTTATAGACACCTCACAAATGGCAGCAAATCCTTTAGACAAATGGTAGTGATCATTATTGGGGTGCCATCTTAATTGAAGAGATTGATGGGAAAAGACATTATTGTGGTTATGCTAGTGGCTAGTTCAAGGAATTAAAAAAAAATACTACCACACCATTTATAAAGAGATTTTGACAGTGAAAAAGGCCATCAAAAAATTTAATTTTTGCCTCAGCTCCTACCATTTTATAGTGGAAATGGACAATATGTCCTTTCCAAAGATCCTTGAACCTATAAAGAAGACACTGCCTTAAAACCAAATTACTTCATTGGAAAGATTGGTTTTCTCACTACAAATTCACTGTTTACTATATGAAAGGTCACCACAACGTTCTTGTAGATTTTCTCTCTCAACCTAGAAAACCAATTCAATCTCCCATCCTTCAAAAACCAATTCTTCTTATTTTCCCATTATGGAATTCAATTTACACCAAAATTAAAATTTTTCTTCCCTCTTATCACCGAAACTCCTCCTTAGAATCTGGAAGAAATTGTTCTCCTCCTCTTTAAAAGCATTTTCTATTATCTCTATCTAGTTATCATCAACCTAAAAATTCCACCTCATCTATATCATTTTGATATATTATCCTCCAATCGTACCATTCATCATCTCTGTGACTCTCTTCATGAGAAAATATTGTCGCATCTCTGGGCTTTATCTACCTTGTATGCTTGTCCCATTGCTTTTTCTCCATTTTATATATGTAAAAATCTTACCAACCCTACCAATGAAAGTTTTGTACTATGGATGTTTCTAGAATGGTTCCAAACCTTGGCTAAATGGTGCATCCAGTTAGGACAAATCCTCAATGAATATTAACTATAGAGCATTCCCTTATCTAAACAAAAACTTAATCTTTCTTTATAGTCCACTGTCCTTACATCATTACTGAAAATGACCATGTTTACACCATCAACCATTTCTAGATATTAAGAACCACTATTGACTAGCCTAAAGATTAAAAAAAACATCATGCTCAATCTATATCATTTTTTGATCACTTGATCCATCATTAAAAATTTAGTAAGTCAACTACTTATACCTGGGTCCATATCTTAGTGACTTTGATCTTCTAAAGCCCATCTTATCATCTGCTAGCTATGGACCTCATTTGATCAATTTGCCCATATGAGATTTAGTATCATGGTAAGTGAACTTCTATGCCCACCTGGCTTTATGCTCAGGCAAAATTTTGAAATTAGAGAAAGCTTCGTAGCACAAAAGCCCAAAGAAGAGTCCAAAATATTATACTACTTTCAGGATGCCTAAGATCCCTAAGCCCCAGTTTGGACTAATTCTGAGATAATCCATTTCATTAAGGAAATGGAAAAAAGGATGATGATATTTCACTATTAGACTCCGCTATTTGCCTACACTTCCTACTGATAAATTTCCTCTTATCTTCTAATAATATTATTAGACCCAGTGTTTCCAATAATTCTTATTTTCATTATTCATTTTTATATTTTAGTTTGAATTATTGTATTATATGGGAATCTTTTCTGAAAGTTGTTTGTCTTGTTTCCCCTTGCTTAGTCTATAAAAGCAAGGTTTCTATTATGTTATAAGTCATCGAGAATTTAATAAAATGAAGTGCATTTTTTTCTTATCGCTTTCTTCTAAGTTTTTCTCTCTTGAAAGGTTGATTTTTGAATAATGTAGTAATAGTCACATAGAAAGAAAAGTATGCTCTACATTTGCCTCTTTATAAGGATCCTATGTATCAGAAAGTCTTGGACTATAGATCCTGTTTAAGGTCCAAGTTATAAGGGAAAAAATTGATCGGTTTAGAATTCTAAAAGGCAGGTTTTGAGAATTGTTGCCGAAAAAAGAGAAGAAGGGTTTGTGTCTCAGCTAGCATATCTAAAATCTGAGTATTCAGGTAGCATTTATAAGAATTCTTATTAGGGTTACCCATAAAGAATTTACTAGAGATTTTCAGCTAATTGACCAACAAATCAGGCAAGAGTATTTTGAAATGAAGTGTTGTTCACTCGACAGAGGAGATTTATAAAAACATTTTCAAACATATGACAGAAAGTTATCATCTACTTAATGGTTTTAATGACGTCAACCTCTATTATACATTCATCTCATGTCATCCAGAAGAATTACAAACTGAACTTTAAATGACCATTGTAGCTCTACGAAGAGATATGAGAGAAATATATCTTGGAGAACTCTATCAGTTTGCCTATTCTCTTAGTAAACTTTGTGATCAACAATAATTTTTCAAGAACATGATTAAAGGCGGTCCTTGCTGAAAAAGGCTTGGAAAAACCATTTTCTGAAGATCAACTATAAGGAGAAAAAAGATTGTTAATGTCCTACTAAAAAGAAGTATCATCATAAGAAGTTCTCTTATAAAAAGTTTCACAAATCCCATATTTCAAATGAAGGTTATCATACGTCACTCAAAAGAAGAAAATTAAACAGAATTGGTTGATTCTTTAAATGACAAGCTCTATAAATGAAAAAGGCAGATCTATGTTTCATTTGTGGCAAATCAAGACATTATGCTCGCCAATGTCCTAATAGGACAAAAAGGGATTTAAAACTATTGGAATACATTGAGGTTATAATGCCTATCTATGATAATAGTAATATTGAAGATTTCATTAAAAAATAATATAGTGAAGATTAGGAAACAAAATTTGTTGTTCCGATCGACTCTTTTATTGATGAGTTTGAATCCTCTAATGACCTAATCTACACAGATGAAGATATTGATGATGATAACTTATACATGCTAGAGCAACCATTTTTAAAGGTAGAATCAAAACCTATCATTGTTCCTCATCCTTAGATCCATATCCAGTTATTACAACATGAAAAATATGATAAGCCAATCAAAGCTATTAGATGTATGGATACTGGATCTTGTAAAAGTGTTATAAATCCTAACATTTTACCTCCTGAAGCCTGGATATTAGATGATGAGTATTTCACTACTGTTGGTGGTAACTTATTAAAAATTGGGCTTATCAACAAAAGAAAAATAGGGATGAGATTTTCCCTAATTTTGTTATGTAAACTAAAGTTCTTAGCAGTCATCTACCTTGCCTAAATATCCTAGTTGGTATAAATGTTTTTTACAAAGCATCTCTGTTACAAATCCTACCTAAGCAGATTAAATGCCCAGTCAATTTCAGTGCTTACATAGATATACGTAACATGTTTGAACTTACCCAAGTACCCCCTCAATATAAAGCATTAAGGGATCAATTTTTGGAACACTATCCTAAGAACCATGCACAGTTTTCATACCCCAATCTTATTTAGAAAAATCCACAATTCTTCATTAATCTAGAAAAATGAAGACATTAATCCTATGAAGATTACTTACCCTAGCATGAATCTTGATAATTTAAAGTTATCACAAGAAGAATGTGCTATCTTGCTCCAACAAAGATTAATTAAGCCCACAAAATTAGATTGGGCGTGTCAAGCTTTCTATATGAATAAAAGATCAGAACAAAATAGAGAAAAGAAAGTTGGTAATTGATTATAAACATCTAAATGCATTCATTCAAAATCATAAATTCTCACTTTCAAAGATCAATACTCAAGTCCTGTTTCTCAAAGACGTAACAATATTTTCAAATTTTGACTTGGAAGAAAGTTTTTGACAATTGGGTATAGATCCAAAAGAAAGATACAAGGCATTCCTAATGCTTAATTCCAATGGACTATTATGCCATTTGGACTTAAGATTGCTCCATCATTATTCCAATGGGTCATAGAAAAAATTTATAAGCCTATTCTTTCTAGTGCCTTGATCTACATTATTGACATCCTGTTATACTCTAAGACCCATTAAGGTCATAAGGTACTATTTCAATCATTTTTTGATCTTAAAAAGTAATATGGAATAATTCTTTTTGCCAAGAGAAGTCATATTGGAGCAACCCAAAAAGAATTTTTAGGTATGAATTTTCATAATAGATTTTCTTAGCCTGGACCACACATAGCTAGTGAGCTATTATATTTCCTTATGAAATAATCAACACGAATCATATTGAACAATTCCTTGGAATTGTTAATTATATCAAAGATTTCATCTCCCATGTGGCTATTTACATAAGTCCTTTACCCAAATTGTAGAGAAAGAATCCACCACCATGGATTAAAGACTAGCTCTTTAAGTATGGTACAATAAATGTCTCTCCTTTTTTATTACTTATGATTTCACCAATTTTAACAATGTATTAAACACAAAAAGAGGTTTCTGTATATTGTTTGACAAGAATAAAATATTTTTACGGAATAAGAGAACAATTGCATTACAATAGAAAGTATAAACATAAAGTTCAAACAATAAGTCTTAGGAAAATTTTCATTTGAAAACTAGAAACAACTAAATAGTCTTCAATGCTCTAAAGAAGCTAAAATGGATTATTTTTCTTCTCTTATTAATTTATGAACATTAGATCTTAAAGAATTAATATTCAGCTACTTAGGTTTATACTTTTAATATCTTAGCCTCCAATCATCAACAAGATATTTTTATCTGTTCCATAAATCTTCTTATCTATTTTCCATTTTTTGAGCTTTAAGTATCATCATTTGCTGCATTTGCTACACATTTCATTCCCTTACAATTCCCTGACTTAGTTATATAATGTTTGATCGAGATATAATAAATTCTCTTATCTAGCTCCTCAATTTTGTTATTAGGTTTTATATATCCTAATGAATTTCTTGGAATATTCTTAAGTTTCTTTCCATGTAAATTAAATAAAGACAGTAACTTAAAGTTACCCTGAATAGCTTCAAATCCCCTTTAGAGTTATAATTGATCTTACATGCCTATGTAATGATATTTTCCCACAGATTTTCTATGTAAGCTTGGTTGCACCACTACTTTGCCTATCCCCATACTATTGTTAAGTAATTGCAATGGAATGTAATAACTAATTGTTAATTTAAATACCTCTAATCATATGTTATGTACAAATATTTTGATTCACTATTAACCATACGATAAAAGTTGATCTTGAAATGTAACATTGATCTGAAAATAGATTATTCCAATTCAACCATTAGAGATAAAGGTCTTAAATAATTTTATACTTGTTTATTTTTAACATGTATGATCTATAAGCAATCTTAGTGCTTTTATCATCTCATATTGCATGGGAATAGTATGTTGATACATTAGACATAATAAATTAGAATCCCCATAATTAGCAGCTCCAAACACTTCCTCTTACCATACTCTTAACCTTAGTATTGATTAACATGAAATAATTAAGATTATGGAAGCTGAGGAGTTTATATAATGGGCCTCGATTAAGCCAATTACCAAAACAGAAAGATGTATTATTCCTATTGCCAATGATTCATTTCATGTTTTTGCTCATGGTGTCCCTCAGCTTTAACATTTTCATTAGCTTCTAAGAGGTAATTATTTGAGGTTTGAAGCTTTGGGGATTCTCTCTATGTAGGAAGTAGTTTTGTATGCACTTAATCTATAAGGATTCCTCATTTAAAAATTTTCCAAATTCTCTTATCCAACAACATATTATTAAATGATTTAATTGAGCTTAGCCCCAACCCTCATTCCTTCTTAGAGGTGAAAAATTATGTCCATTTCTCTTTGGTATATGAAGATTTATTTATATCCCTTATCCATAAGACATTTTTCACTATTTTCTCAATTTCCTTTATTCTGCTACAGAGATGCAAATGCTCAATACATATGGATATTGCTTAGGATATAAGATATTGGTTATAACCTTAAAGCTTATGAAAGGTTTACATTGTTCTAATTCCATATTCTTCTCTAAATAACATCAAATAAAGGTTGACAATCATTTATGAGTCTTATGGAAATAATTGGAATTGTAAGATATTTGAATAGAGGTTTCTTTAGCTTCAAGCCTACTACATTTATCAGATTCTCATCTAGGTTGGGATTGTTTCCTTATAAAAAATGCAACCCTTTCCATGTTGATTTTTGGACCTAATATATCACTAAATTGATGCATTGTTTCCATATGCAATGTCACAGAAGTTTCATCAGCTCCACTCAATAATATGAGATTATCGGCAAAGGATAAATGTTTGATCTTTACCTTTTGGCATTTGTGGTAGTAGGTAAAGTTGCCCCTTTTTATAATATTCCTATTAGTCTCAAAAGGAATTCTATGAAAATTTTGAATAGATTAATGCCCCTACCTTAATCCTTTTCCTCCCTTAAATGTTTGAGTGGTATCCCTATTGACTAAAATAGTGAAAGTTGTTATAATGCATATTTTTATCCATTTGATGAAGAGTGGAGGATATTTCATATCAAGTGGCTCTAAAATAAAGATCTAAGCTATTGAGCCAAATTCTTTATACATATCAATTTTTATTGTGCAATGCTTGAAAACTTTGCTTAAATGGTAATCCTTAATCAGTTGTTGTAATAGAAGAATATTATCCCCTATGCTCCTCATTCGAAGGAAGTCTCCCTATCTTGGATTGATGACAAAATTGAGTATGTCTTTTAGTTTGATGTTCCAACATCTTTGCAATAACATTATAAATCACAATACAACATGAAATAGGTCTACAGTCCTATAAGCTAATCTCTTACTAGATGCCATAATTTTTGAAAAATAGAACATTTAAACCATCAAGTTTTGGTGATTTCCCTAATTCAGGTTGGAGAGAGTGTTTTAATATCCTCCTCACTAAACTAATTAGTTAAGCTCTTTAATTTCTCCTTATTGATTAAATTTGTGATAAAGGTTCTTAGATCCTAGAAAAAGGGCCCGACATTAGTTAATTCACCAATTATTGATAATAAAATATATTATTATTAATTAATTCATATTTGATTAGATTAATAATTCAATTTTTGAAAGAATTAAGAAATGTGTAAAGGAATAAGCAACATATCAAAAGAAATTTGATTTAAGGAACAAAATGAATCAAACGAACATAAAAACCAATTAAGTATCAAAATAAAATTAAGTGAATAATAAGCCAAAATTATATTATTGAGCATAAATCAAGAGATCAAGGATGAATTAATAACTAATCATATAATGTTCAATGTAATTTATAACCGTTTGTTGACTCTTCTAAAAAAACTTAGGGGCTCAAAATTGCATAATCTCATGCTGAATTTCAATGTATTATCTTTTCAATTTTAACAGGAATATTTTGATTAATTTTTAATGAAAAGTTCTCTTGAGTTCCTAATTTTCAAATTTGGGAATTTTCGGATGTTTAAAAATTTATTTTTGATTGAGTGAAAGGATAGTCACTTGTAAAAATTGAAATATTCTTAAATAAAATGAGTCAAAGGCATTAGGTTAACCAAATAGGGTCACAGATTGAATGAATGATAATTCAACTATTAAAACATTTTTTTAACACGTTAGGTCAATTGAATGATGGGTTGCTAAATGCTTTGAGGCCAAGTTAGGTTAGTTTTTAAAAAGCTTGTTTCATTTAGTTGACTATAAGTTGATCAATAGAATATTTACTTAACTAAATGTGTAAATTTTAAAAAATTATAATGACTAAATTTACATTAAGTAGAATATTTCTTTGATTTTAACATAATAAATGAACCATAATTTGGTTATTGAAGATCTTAATGCTTCTTGAATGAATTATATAAGCCTTAAGACCTTATTATGAACTTGGAATGCATAATATATATATTGAGCTTTCATTAGTTGTATAAGAAAAGAGGGATATTTAAGTTGTATTCAGTTTAGTGTTCTTTTGATAGCAATTAAGTTTCAATTACTTAATTTATTGATTATATAGTTTTTCTTTTTAACTAGAAGGAAGAAACATATAACAAGGATTCCTAATTAGTTATTGAAGAGTTAAAAGATTTAAATTCTAATAGTAGCTTGGCAAGTGGACATAGATCAAGAAAAGATTAAACCACTATTAAAATTAATTATGTTATCTCTTTTTATAGTCTCACTTTTAAATTAAGCTTGTTACTTGCCTTTTTGTATACATATGGTTAAATTATTTGATAACTAGCCTTTTTGTTATTAAACTCACTCTCATTTCTCGAATTTTTTTTTTGAAGTCTAAATTTACAAACACCCAATTCATCCCTTATTAAGTTCAATGAAGACCACTAAGATGTATGAAAGTGTGGTGTCTCAAATTTAAATTCAAGTTTCTAGCAAAAGTATATGTAAATTCCATGAAACACTTAAAAGCATTATCATCTACCCAAAAAGGGAGTAAAGTATAAGTAGGTCTTTAGTTTTCTATAAGAATAGTTACTTGCATTGGAAAAATAGCATGAAATGCTTCCCTATAACCAATAGGTCAACTATGAAGAGAGTAAAGTGATCACGTTAAATCACCATTATAATTTGCTCCAAATGAACCATAACGAGTTCATTTTAAGCATGTAAACTAAATTTATTAGCAATATTAATGCTTTTACAGGTCTTAATAAGAACTTGATTTGTAACATCCCGTTTCCATATAACGGGTTGAATTATAGAAATGGGTATATGTGAGATCAGTAGGAAAACACAATCTCATGCTCATGCAATTGTGAATAGTGATTTTTGCACATGAAAAATGTTTGTA
>JAOQMS010022661.1:0-15562 GCA_027563885.1 Erythroxylum longipes | reverse complement strand
TTAAAGCTGTAGCGAAGGAGTCGGTAATATCACTATCTTGTTTATGTTTATTATTATCCTTATACCATATCATGTATTGATTGACATGATGATTTGGATATATTGCTTTCGCTGCAAATAAGATTTCTAAAAAGTTGTGAAATCTATAGGTTCTACAAATATGACATGCTTTCTTTTCCTGATCCAACATGAATCGAATGTAAAATGACTGAGTTGGATTAATGGGAGTTAAGCAATCCAATGGACTACGTAATTAATTAAATCAGTTTTTATATATACAGAGATATCGTCTGAGACCTGATTGTTTATTAGAAAGCTTAAGAACTAACTAGGGTTATTCTATTTGTAATTGAGAGATTACATGTTCGGTACTAAACCTAATTTGAGATTATTATTTAGGGCTTGTGATTATAATGATAGAGAGGGTAATCCTCCCTTCTATAGTCTACAACCAACACCTCATTACACAGAAATGACTAGGTTAGCATTGATGATAAGGAAAAATTTCCCTCTCTCATAATTTGGTAATTCTTCTTGAATAATTTTCCATTATTAAGTCAGTGGTGCTTAATTTGATTTCATTTATGTTAATTTTACAATTCAATTCTGTATCAATCCATCTTCACGTGTTTACTTTTTTGTTTAGTTTTTGTTTTCATTTTATTTATTTTTTAAGCCTAAGATAACTTAGGATTAGATTAGTTCACAACTCCTCATAGGATTGACACCTTTAACACTACAAGTTTACGATCTATATACTTGCATTGGTGGTTTTATTAAAAGTAAAACTTACTCAACACGCACTCCTTCCAGATTGATGATTCTTTTTTTTTCTCAACGTTTTTTTCCTGAATTCTTCTCCTTTAAGTCCATGAAGACAATTATACTTTGTAAACACACTTGAAATGAATTAAGTACCAAATATATACCAAAAGCATAAAATGAAGTAAGAATACATTAAATATAGGTTAAAAATATAATCAATTCACCATTTATCAAATATCCCCACACTTAAGTTTTTGCTTGTCCTTAAGCAAACTATATTCAAAATTATAAAATTTACAGCATGAATCCATCATTAATTTCAACTTGTCCATTCATACCTTACATTATCATATCCTATGGAATCAAATTAACATGCGATCAGAATCAAGTTGTCATAAAATTAACTTCCTAAGTAATATTAATAATAATCACGTCAACAACAACATTGAAATCAAAAGCACATATCTTTACACCCTCACCAAGATTTCACTCAATGCACTCAAGTGTTTAGGGTGAAAAGTATCAAAACTCTCAATTAATGCATAGAAGAATTCTTACTATAGGCTTGCAGTAAAATCACAACTTTTGTAAACTACAAACAAAAATCAAAAGGTCTTTGTGTAGGTTGTAAAGGGGTTTAGGTACGATATGATTGGGATAATAAAAGGGCTAAGTTGAAGGAAATTTACTTAAAGAAATAGTACAAAACTTGTTTATAAATACATTATTCCTTTCAATGTAACTTTATTGGTACCATAAACTTATTCTTTTTTCTCCTTTTTTTTCTTTTTTTCCTTTTTTTTCAACATTCCAATTAGTACAACTATTCAACAAATATTGGACCTTTCACAAATTTCAAGTCTCAAATAAGTAACTAATGTAAACAACCTTTAAGGTTCAATAAAATAAAAAGGTCTTTAAAGAAAAATAGTGTAAAGGTGTATACTTTGGGTATAATCAATGAAAAAGGCTAAGGCTCAACTATTTTTGAGAAATTACAAAATTCATTAAAAAAATGAGAATAGAACTTCTGGAGTAAGGGCTCTCCCATGTGGATGAAACCAATTAAAAGACAAATATGCTTGAGCTTAACAAAACAACTATGTCTAAAACTAAAATGTTGGGCTTAACAAAACTAATGCATCTAAAGCCACTGAATGAATGAAAAATTTGACTATTAGGGTATAACTAACAATCACTTTCCCGAATCTTCATCATCTACACGTTTTGGGAAAGAGGGGCCGCCTCTGGCTGAAGATCGTTGAATGGACTTCCCCGGTGAGCTTTCGTTCTTTCCATAGTGAGGTGGTGTTTGTTTCCTGCATCAAGGGACTCACTACCTAGGTAACACCTTTTCAACTAAGACAATTTGCACTTTTGGGGCTAAATAGATTGTTACCCTATCTCCTCAATCGATTTTTCTGTTGGTAAATAGGCGACGCGTCTCCTCAGTGATCGAAGGGGAGGATCACTCATCATCTACTAGATTGGGAGTAGTCTAGCGCTTTTCTATTCCTCCTATCTTTTCATCACAAATCTCTCTACAAAAGTAACAAGATCAGCTTCAACTTATGCGATTTTACATGATTAGGGCTTAATCAGTTATTTCCTGAACTCTTCTAACTTTCCTTCTTTTGGAGGTCTGTCAAGTCAGTGATGAGTCAGAGGAGTAGGCCTTCCTTAATCTCCTCTTGATGGATTTATACCATCATCCTTTTTCTTTTTAATAATTTTCCTCTAAGACTAACTATGTTCTTGAATATCAGAACTGGGCCTTCATGTAGCAACAAAGGAAGAGCTGTTTAAGAGACCCCTTTTTCCACTAGGTGAGTATCAAGCTCTTTATAAGTCAGTAAATAATAGTGGATAAATGATGTTTATGAAGTAGACTTTAGAGATTTCCTTGCATGAGATTTCTGTACTGTACTGATCTGAACCTCAGTCAATGACAGGGATTTCTGAATTGTACTGGGCTAATACTAGGTTTAATGAATGAATCTTGATCATTATGCTTGAGTAAATGTAGCTAGGAATAAAATCTCCATAACCTCTAGATAGCTTTAACATAAGTAGACACCAAAATGAACATTATATCCATATCATTTTTAGAAATATGTAGAAGAGGTATCTGCTGTAGGATATCAGGAAGTCTGCAATAATAAAACCCAGGAACACTTAATCTAGAGATTTTATACCAAATCTCTTTAGTGAAAACATACTCAAAGAAGAGGTGGTCCCTAGTTTCCTCCTCTAGATTGCTGTTCGCTCAAGGTTACACGCTCTAAGTTTCAATATTTTTAACCTTGGTAATTACCGTAAGCGCACATGTCATTCACGTAGTACCTAAGGTGTCAATCCCATGAGGAAGATAACTAGTCCTAAAATCTAATAGCAACTAAGTTCACAAAAACTAATTAAACAACTATTCTAGGAATTAAAACTAATCAAGAATCAAATATGAGAATTTAAATCACCAAAAGAACAAATAAAAGCAACTCACACAAATAATCCGAATTTGAACCTAGAAGTGACCAATTGAGAGAAAGGGGGAATTTATTCGAAATTAAAGAAAATCTATCCAATTATGAATTTTTTGATTTAATGGGCCTAGACGATCCTAGGGTGAATTACTCTCTCTAAATTTATAATTCTTAACCCTAATTCAAATTATGGAAATTGCAATATCTCAATCTGCAATTTGTTGAAAACCTAAATTAGTTGTAACACTATCTATTAACCTACTGGAAATCTGTGCTCGATCTCTCATTACAAGACTTGACCAGTTTGATTCAATTCTCTACCTATCGATTTACCTAACTCTCATTAACCTAAAATGATGATTTTTACCAGCTCACCCTCTTAGTTTATTGCCCAGTTATGAAGAATCGAATTAAATCACAATAAATCGAAATAAAACACATTCAAAACAATATTGTTAATCTCAAGAATAAATCAACCCGAAGGTGAGTTTAGACAAAAGCATCAACACTCAATGAAAAATATTTCTAATCAATCTCCAAAATTCCGTACATCAATGAAATCGAAATAACAGTTAGAATATACTTTCAGAATGGATCTCGAAGTCACGACTGCTGGAAACCGCCTATTTTGAGAAGTACGTTGTTTCGAGCGTGTCTTCGTGCCTCTTCCCTTCGTCTCCTTCCTCGATCGATTAATCTCTAACTAGGTTTTCACTCAGATTTTCAGTAGAGTCTCTCTCTTTTATAGCTCTTGGCTCTCTAATCTCCTCCTCTTTTTATCACATCATATTCTATATATATCTTCGAGGCTCCAGGTCAAATTTGGGGTCTAAACAGTCCAAAAATTCGTCCAAAACTTAAGTTTTTCTATTATCCAGACGGAGTGCACGATTGTGGCCCTGCTTGCCATGATCATGGCCTGTGTTATTTTCCTTTCGGTCACGATCGTGGCCTGGTTGCTTCTGGTTCTTCCTCTTTTGTCACGATCGTGGCCTATACTTTTTGGCCCAAAAACTCTTAGCTCTTCCCATTCTTCCCTGTTTACTCTACAACACTAGCACACACATCAAGGTACCTCAAAAATATACAATTTAAGCTAAAAGATTCAAACTAACCCATAAAAACTTAAACACAAAACTAACCTAATTAAACTCTAAATGCGTACTAAACACTTGAATTGACATTAAAATACTTATCAAATCTAACACTAAAAAAAATACAAATTGTAACTATCAACATCCTCACACTTAAACGTTTGCTTGTCCTCAAGCAAATAAAACAACAACACATAACAAATATAAAAACACACAATGCAGTAATGAGGCAATGGCTTCGACTTTGTTAAATAAATTTAATCTCAAACACAATCATTCAATTATGTCAAATCATTAACATGAAAAATATGTGTTTAGGCTCTTTGAACTAAATATATAACTTAATCGAGACCTAAGTGTTAACTTATTTACCCTTTTCAATTGTACACACACATTAACAATTTTTTGATCCCTCAGAATTCGTAACTGTTCCTAAGTACATTTTTTATGAAAATCCAAGCTTATTACAAGTTTGGTAGGTTTTTATTTAAATTGCATTTTATTTATTTATTTATCATTTGTTATTTATTTATTTGGGACCTAGCCTTTTACTCAGAGGCAAACATTTGTGATGAATGTCGATCCAGTTACTCAACTAAGTCAATTGTTCACAGCTTGGTTGAAATGCCATTATAGCCTTTTTATGCGAAGGCACACATTTGTGATGTGTGTCGATCTGGTTACTCAGCTACATCACATGTTCAACTGGCTACTAGCTCTAGTTATAATCCGAAGGTCAGCGGAACGGTATTTACTTTTTTTTCACAACTATTCGTTTCCATGTTAAAAAATACTAGTTAAGCTACTTAGCAAAAAGGCCTTAAATTATGAATGGATGTGACAACTTAGAGGGAGCTAAATTTACACTAAGTCCTAATTATGCTATATATTTATTCAAAGGCCCCCTAATTCACTAATTTCTCAAGCTAATGATTATTAATAACCTAATAGACTCTGTCCAAAATTAAATGAATTTCACTCAAACTTGAGCCAATGACCATTTACACCTTTCACACAATGTAGCCTACTACTATCATACGATATGCAAAGTCACATATAAAATAAAAACACAGAATCCCTCCTTACACTTGAACAACACATTGTCCTCAATGTGAGACGGAGGCACATATAAGCATATGAAACAAAAGAACAAACAGAATTTAAAGTAAACAGAAACAAATAAAAGCAACATAAAAATAAAATAAAACTGAAGGCAAAATTGAAAAAGAAAAAAACTAAATAGAAAGAAAAAATTGGGTTAGGCATAAATCCTATGGGGATGGAGGTGGTGATGACGATAGTGTTGAGACCAAATCCGCTTGACATCAAGAGTGTCTCCCTATCCTATAAGTGATTCAAGAGAGGAAAAGAATTAGCACTCCAAACCATTCCAAATCATCTGATACTTATTTAAGAATTTAAAACAAACATAACTACACAACAATTTAAATCTAACTACTAAACGTTCTAATTTATGGTCATTAGCTTGACCTTCATCCTTTAAAACTTATCCAGGATCAATTATGAGTGGCTTGTTTCTACCCTTCTCGTTTAACATCAGTTTTGTAGCCTGTGAGTAAGCTACAAATTGCAAAATGATCATAAGGACAATATTAATAAAGTTGAGAAAACCAATGAAGCTCAGTAATGTCCTTTTTTCTAACAAATTGTCAATAAAATAGGGAACAACAAAACTCCCTGAATCTTTCATCGAATCCAAAAATTTGTCCTGTAAAAAGGTGAGTTTCTCTCTTTCTTCGGTAATCACCTTCATTTCCTCAGCTTCTTCTGCTTCCCGAACAGAGACTTCCATACTTTCTTTAAACTTGATGTCTGTTGTCATCTGTTCTTTACCTTTTTATTCTTCAGAATATTCAAACACATCAATTATCCTGAATGAGCTACTAACCTTTGGATTCTTAAATACATCATTCATGTGGAATGTCTCTTCATCATTATCAATCCAAAGGATAGGGTTCTTTGGATGGACATTTACCCAAGAATTTTTGATTTTCACATGTGGTATATTTAGGACTGATGGATAATAGGGAGGGATGGAATTCTTTTCCTCGTACACTTCCATCGTCTCTTGGTTGCTAACAAATTGGGGTTCAACATGGTCTTCCTTTAGTTCTCCTAGCTTTGCCCCATTCCTAGCTGTGATAGCCTCATATTGATCTAGTTGTTGTAATTCCATTTTTCTTAAAGAGTCTTCCACACTTCTCTTACAAAATTCACAAGAAAGCTATCTTATTTGAATCTCCAAGTTATGAATAGAAGCGACATGATTTTCCATCACTTGATTAATTTGCTCTTTTAGTCTCTTCTGCCCTTCTTTCATGTCTGTGAGCTTATCCAAGATCTTGTCTAATTTAGAATCCCACGAACTGGATTTGTCATGTTGAAATTCAAATAGATCTTGGTGTCCCATGTGAGTACTTGTATTGTTGGACCAATAGAAATCTGGGTAGTTCTGCCACCCTGAAGTGTACATGGTCCAATAAGGGTAGTTATTTCTCCAACCATACTATGACTCATTGTAATTCTCTAAATTTCCTTGCTCCCTATAATATCTATCTTCCATCATTGTTTACCATTCAGCTCTTTATATAATCCATTCTAAGATGTCTCGATGTGTCTTTACTTTACGCCCCCAATTTTTTTTTAAAAAAACAAAAGTTAGTGGAAAAGCCTTAGATTAAAGATCTAAATTGCCTTCCCAGCAACGACGCCAAAAACTTGTTCTCTCAAGGTTACACGCACTAAGTTTCAATATTTTTAATCTTGGTAATTATCGCAAGCGCACAGGTCGTTCTCGTAGTACATTAGGTGTCGATCCCACGAGGAAGATAACTAGTCCTAAAATCTAATGGCAACTAAGTTCGTAAAACCTAATTAAACAACTATTGCAGGAATTAAAACTAATCAAGAATCAAATTTGAGAATTTAAATCACCAAAAGAACAAACAGAAGCAACTCACACAAATAATCCGAATTTCAACCTAGAAGTGACAAATTGAGACGAAGGGGGATTTATTCAAAATTAAAGAAAATCTATCCAATTATGAATTTTCTGATTTAATGGGCCTAGACGGTCCTAGGGTGAATTACTCTCTCTCAAGTTATAATTCTTAACCCTAATTAATATTCCCTAATTCAAATTATGGAAATTGCGATCTCTCGATTTGCAATTTGTACAAAACCTAAATTAGTTCTAACGCTATCTATTAATCTACTAGGAATCTGTGCTCGATCTCTCGTTACAAGACTTGACCAATTTGATTCAATTCTCTACCTATCGATTTACCTAACTCTTGCTAACCTAAATCAATGATTTTTACAGGCTCAACTCTCAGTTTATTGCCCAGTTATAAAGAATAGAATTAAATCACAATAAATCGAAATAAAACACAATCAAAACAATCTTATTAATCTTAAGAATAAATCAACCCGAAGGTGAGTTTAGACAAAAGCATTAACACTCAATGAAAAATATTTCTAATCAATCTCCAAAATTCCTTACACCAATGAAATCGAAATAACAATTAGAATATACTTTTGGAATGAATCTTGAAGTCACGACTATGGGAAACCACCTAGTCCAGGAAGTACGTCGCGCCAAGCGTGTCTTCGTGCCTCTCTTCCTTCGTCTCCTTCCTTGATTGATTGATCTCTAACTAGGTTTTCACTCAGATTTTCGGTAGAGTCTCTCTCTTTTGCTACTCTTGGCTCTCTAATCTCCTCCTCTTTCTGTCACATCATATTCTATTTATATCTTCAAGGCTCTAGGTCAAATTCGGGGTTGAAACGGTCCCAAAATTTGTCCGAAACTTGAGTTTTTCTATCAACCTGACGCAGTGCACGATCGTGGCCCTGCCTGCCACGATCGTGGCCTGTGTTATTTTCCTTTCGGTCACGATCATGACCCATAGTGCACGACTGTGCCTTGAATTGATGCTCTTTATCACGATTGTGCCCTAGAGTGCACGATCGTGGCCTGGATGCTTCTGGTTCATCCTCTTTTGTCACGATTATGGCCTATGTGCATGATTGTGGCCTATGGTTTTTGGCCCGAAAACTCTTTAACCCTTCCTGTTCATCCCTGTTTACCCTGCAACACTAGCACACACATTAAGGTATCTCAAAAAGATACAATTTAAGCTCAAAGATTCAAACTAACCCATAAAAACACTTAAACACAAAAACTAACCTAATTAAACTCTAAATGCATACTAAACACTTGAATTAACATTAAAATACTTTTCAAATATAATACTAAAGCACAATACAAATTGCAACTATCAATTGCAGAGGATACATATCGTAGAGGATGATAGGAACTTCAGTCTAGTCATAGTACTTAGTTTGTTCAATATTGCTAGCCATACAAGAAAAGTAGCATTAGGTCTAATAACCCTATTCCAAATGAGGGAAAACCAATCCACTCTATTACTGTCCCATTCCTCAACCTTTTAGCTTCCTTCATAGTAATTTCTATAACTAAAATCACTTTCTATAAATAGATGTCTCTTTTCTTGAAAGCTGCTAAATTGCTGGAAAGATAAGAGCCTGGTCTCTTCTGTTGATAATATACAAGATCCATTTTTGACTATCTCTAAGAGCTTTGTTTTCTTAAGGAATCTCTCCATAATGGTTCTAGCCAGCTGATTTTGGATTAAAGCTCCCTACCCTATCCAATTATAATACCATAAAGATATTTTTTCTCCTGTCCTGATTTGACAGGTAATGTCCTATTGGACTTCTTACCTCATTCTTAGCAGTTGGTTAAAGAACCAAGAATAACTATCTTTGACTTTTAAAGACCAAATACTCTCTCCTTTTAATGTATAGATGTGAATCCATTTGATCCAAAAGGATTTTTTTTCACCTAAGATTCGCCAAATCCTCTTGGTCATAAGTAAACTATTTTTCATGTTGATTGACTCCAGCCTCAGTCCTCCCACTTCTTTTGGTTGACAGATAGTCTTCCAACTAACTTTTTCCATTCCTTTTCCTCCATTTCCTTTCTCCCATAAGAATTGCTTCATCAATTTTTCAATTGTTTTAATAAGGCCTTTGGAGAGAAATAGGCAGGAACACCAAAAGGTTTGCATTGATAGAATAACCAACTTCAATAGCTGAAGTTTCCCTCCATAGGAAAGAGCTCTATTAGTCCATGACCCCAAACTTTTCTGGAAATTTTCTAATAGAGGGAGGCATTCAAAAAATCTTAAACTCTTGGATGATATAGGAATACCTAAATATCGAAGAGAAGGCACCTTGATTACCATTCTATACCTAAATATGGAAGAGGATTACTATTAGCTAAGGCTCAACTTGGTTATTCCTAAAGGTAAATTTTTGGATATGTTATTTTCAAAAAAATAGGCTAAAGTAAGTTAGTTAATCTAGGTTCATTTGTCATGTTAATGCTTCTATGTTTCACAAATATGGTCTCAACATGCATAATAAATCAAGTTATAGAATTATCCTACTATACACGATGACACACATATGAAAGAATAAAAAGAACTTTAAAAATTTTATAAAATTTTCCTTTTAGGCACAAAATTTCACAAAAATATAGGTATATGTGTGTAAATAATATGCAAAATCATTCAAATTGAATATTTCAATGATTATGAAAAATATGACTTAGAAAACTAACTTTATTTTAATCATCATCCATTGGCATACCGATTCAAGTCAATATTCAACAATAATGTACATTATTAATGGATAGATTCAATTAATTCAAGACATTAGTTAAAAAATTTATAATCAGGATTATAACAAGCTTGAAGAAATCAGTTAAAAAAATTCAATAAACTTATCCCCACTTTTAAAGTTGTACGTTGTCCTCAATGTACATAATATAAGCATTTATGAAAAAGTCAGAGGGTTTAGTGGTAATTTCCTGACTGTGACGATTTTTCTTATTCTGATCCATCCAATACGAGGCTAACACCTCATGAGTTACCTCCTATGCAATGTTTCTTTAATGTTGGTAGCTCGACATAACGTTTAAGCTCTACTTCATCCTGGTTCAATAATCA
Organism: Erythroxylum longipes; assembly: GCA_027563885.1. Classification (NCBI taxonomy): domain Eukaryota; kingdom Viridiplantae; phylum Streptophyta; class Magnoliopsida; order Malpighiales; family Erythroxylaceae; genus Erythroxylum; species Erythroxylum longipes. The sequence goes on along the minus strand of JAOQMS010022661.1, from coordinate 5,167 downwards.
GCGACTTGATTCCACTTTTTCTCTACAAAGCGGTTTTATAGCTTGTAAATAAGCCACCTGTTGTAAGATAATAACAAGGACATACTTTATCAAATTATTAAATCAAATTTCACGCAATATTGACCTTTTTAATGACAAACTGTTAATGAAAAAGGGAATAACAAAACTCCCTGAATCGTTAATTGGGTCAAGCGGCTTGTCTTAGAGGAAGTGGAAATCTTTTGTACTTAAAGTCACTACCAACACGTCATCAGTAGTTTCCTTACTTGGTTCCTCCACCAGTTCTTCCTCAATCACCTCTGTCCACTCTTCTTCTTCTTCTTAGACAAAGGCTTATGGCTCATCTTCTTCAGTTATGGCTTGTCTTTGAGGTTTCTTCGTCTTCTTCTTTAGGAAACTCTTTTTGTAATGTCACTTCAATCATGAAGCTAACCCTTGCCTTTTCTTCTCTTTTGAATTCACATCGCTTAGTTTTTATGTCAACGAGGAGTTCCATTAATTTATCTGTAATACTTTATTTCTCTTTCTTTTCTTCTTCTAAGAGCTCATCTTGACCACTAAGTGTGATAGCTATTTCAAATTCATTAGGATCTATTTCATAAAGACTAGGAAAACTCCCTAGTTGTTCGTTAGATAATATCTCTATTAGATGATCGATTTGATTTAACACGTTTTGCATACGAGCCTCTCTTTCCTAATGCCTCATGTTTGATTCCTAAATAAACTCAATCATCACATCTTTTAAAGCAGCAGTTACCTCCTCGTCTTCATGAAATGTATGTTTATTCATGAAATCGACTATTGTCTCTTCTTCACTCTGAAACAATTGGAAACTCAAATTATACTCATCATATATAAGTAAAGAAAATCTCTCATCGAATTCACGTTGACTAGCTACTCTCTCAGTGAGGCATTCCATTAGTTTATCTGTAATAGATTCTTTTTCTCCTAGAAGCTCATTTTAAGTTGTCCCTCCACTAATGAAGCTAGCCCTTGTCTTTTCTTCACTCAAGAATTTATGTCGGTTAGCTTTCATTTCAACAAGGATTTCCATTAACTTATCTTCCATAGTTGGCTTGTTAATTAAAGGTGTTTGGTGTTATAAGTATTTAGTTGGAGCATGATTTTTCCATAAATAGGCATACGAATTGCTCCATTTTAAATTGTAGTTGTTCCTGTATACTGCATTATAACACACGTTTGGTTACTACCTTATATATGTTGGTGGTTGACATTCATGATTGTAGTGATAACTCCACCAATGTCATGAAAAGGCCTAAACATTGGTTGCGCTTCCCAAAATATGTGAGAACACCTCTATCTTCAATATGGTGATAATATAGATCGCGAAGACATATTTTGACTCGAACAAAAGTCTTGTCTGCTCCATCCTTTCATTATAAGTTGTGGCTATCATAATGAATCGTAATTTATACAATAAACCACAAACTCAAGATCAAGTAGATAAATTCAAAAGATAATTAAATTAATAAGCCATAAATGTAATGAGATAGAATAGAATAAAATAAATAAATACATAAAGAAAAATTAAAATAAAAGAAAATAAAAACATAAATAAAACAAAATAAATTAAAAATGACTAAAGTAATAGCATTCAGGCTTTCCTAATATCAAAGTCCTTGTCAACGACACCAAAAACTTGATTGACTTATTTTGTGAGTTAGTCAATTATGTAATAATCGCAAGTGTATGATGTAGCTGGAGCTAGTATCAACAAGTATGGGTCGATCCCATGAAGTTTATGAATACTAGTAATTACCCTTCCCCTATTATCTATCATACATATTTATTTTAGATTTTTAATAAAACTAAAAAATTAAAGAAATAGGAAACAATAATGAACACAAAGATAGTGAAATTCACTTAGAAAACTATCATTATTAGAAATTAGTATCAAGGCTCAAATCCCGCTAGAACCTTAACATATTGATCTTTTATCATGCAATTATTTGTTGATTAATTAATCGTGGAGACTCCTATGATATGCTAGTAGCTGACCTTGAGTCTACTAACAACTAATCCAAAAGTCTCTAACCAAATTACTCAGGTTAAATCTTATAAGATTGTATTATCGATTCATGAGTCTCTTCATTAGGTTTGACTCTAATTTGGAGGATTTATATCATCCTATCTTTTGGGTTGTATTCAATTTCTTCTAATTATGGTAGATTTATTAACACCAAGATTTCTCAACCTTTACTATGAAATCAAATTATCAATAAAAAATGTAATCAAATCACAATAATCAATCAAATCAATTTCATTAATAAAGGAATCAAATCAAATAAAAGTATTAACGTAAGGTTCATCTCACCTAAATACTAATTGGACATTTAGTTACATATGATTAAACACTAAATCAAACATACATAAAGAGAAATACGAATCGAAAACAATAAGTTCTTAATTCTAAACCTCCCTAATTGTCTTCTATCGAATGTTCTTGCAATGTAGAGGCTTGATCTTGTGTTCCAATGGATCTTTTGATGATTTCTTCATGTTTCTTACTTCTCTGGACCAAAATCGTCCCTTTTGGACACTTTCCATGTCTAAAATCACCTTCCAAAGTCTCTTCCTTTAATTTGGTTCTAAAACGTCAATTTTATATGAAAATCTAGGTTTTTGAGTTATGCATAACCATGCATCGGGATTCGCATAATCAAAATTTTCTGCATATCATGAAAATTCACGGGCATGCTAAAGTGCACAGCCTTGCACTCCTTCTAAGTTGCCGATTCTCTTTTTTATGCCACATTTTTGTCTGAATTCTTCTCCTCTTAAGTTCGTGAAGGCAATTATACTCTTTAAACAAACTTGAAACAAATTAAGTACAAAATATATACCAAAAGTATAAAATATCAAGCAAGAATACACTAAATATGGGGGTTAAAATATAGTCAATTCACCATTTATCAAATTTCCCACTGGGATTGAGAAATCATGTTTTGATTAGATCAAAACATGACTAATGAGAGTTGCATGGAACCTTAAAGATAGGCTATATAAATCTATTAAATTAAGGTCAAACATATCATGTGTTCATAAAATGAATTAATGCATTCTTAAAGGTTTTGGTTTGGAAGATATTTTGGTCAATCAACTTAAAGATATGGGTTATATGTCTTGAGAAAGAATATAATTGTAGTTTTGGAATTCCTACAAGTTAAAGAAACTATGATCAAAAATTGAATTAGGATAAATTCAAGTATGAGAAAGGTTTTAGGAGGATTCTTTGTCTAGTTCTAGTTTATTTATTAGTTGTTTATTCTTATCTACTGCTTTAGTTTGGTAATTATTATTTGTTATTTTACTTAGTTTAATTATATTTTTCAATTAATCACTTTTTTTGTTAGATTAGACAATAAAGTAGTGTTAGTATTATTAGTTATAATCCTCAAGGGATTGAGACTCAAACTCATTGAAACTATGTTATAGAAAAAGATATGTGCACTTAACTTAATGATTTCTTTTAGTGTTGTTTTGTGTTTTAAATATAAAGTAGAATAATATAATTTTTTGGCATCATTTTTCTAGACTGAAATATTAGAACATTATTTTTATTAATCTAATCACTTTTTATTTTTTAATTTTTTATTTATAGAGCTTTATTTCTTAAGCTTGAGTTTGTGACTGAATTTCATGTTTAAGTTCTTTAATATATGACCAAAAGTAGTTTTAAAGTACAAATCAAGTCAAATCGAGAAATAAAAGGTAAGTTACTTTAATCTCTAAGAGAAAGAAACCTAAGAGTTTGAATACAACTACTAGGTGTAAGACCCCAATATATATCCTAGAAGTATTATAGCATGTCTAGGGTGTATTAAGAAGTTAACATAAAAAATGAATTAAGTTCATCTAAGTATAGTAAGAGACATAATGGTACTTAATGTAAAACATTTGGGTAAATGGGTAATTTGTTCGTTTCATCATGAACATACCTCTATAATTTGGCCATATCTTGGTTTATAGACCTCCAAATTGGATGATTCTAGTTGTAAATTAATCTAGAGACATAGAACTAAAACTTTCATGAAGGAATCAAAATGTTATTGTGCCTCTAAAATTTTTAAGTTCTGGATTGAAGTTAAGTTATGGTTGTTGTCCTTATTTTTGAGCAGCCTGTAGTGTTTTTAGTATAACTTCTAGAATAATTAACCAAATTGCATGAAATTTATTACATTAGAAAATTAAGACATAGGGAAATGAAATTAATTTATAAGATTGTAGGCCAATATGGGAAGTAAAGGAAGAAGGACCAATATGCAATTTTAATAAAGTTAACACATGTACCAGTTGGATTAAGGCTTGTGTGATCAATAATAATAAAGCATATGTGTCCAATAGGAATTAAGCATATGTGTGAGTCTTGAAAGTTCTATAACGGGGATATGGAGATGAGAGATGCATAAAATTTTGGAGCTTCTACGTTCAGATTTTTCTCCTCTCCATTTCACCTTCTTCATCCCATCATTTTTCATGTAAGAAATTAAGCCAATCTTAGGTGGAAATCAAGTTAGTGAGCCAAGCAAAGCCAAAGAGGAAGGAAAGGAAGGACAATAGAAGACCTACTTTGTCAATTTTGAGGTTTAGGACTACACTTAGCCTAATTTCTCTTTGTGTCTATGTTTGAATGGTTATAAAGATTCATTTGGATGTGGAATGGTTGCTGGGATGATTCTTTGGTACTATTTTGGTGTTATCTTGCATAGAATTGGTTGAATATGACAAGAGAGTATTGTGTAGTGGACATCTGTCTAGGGTTTATTTGAGTCAATCACATTGTTTGAGTTGTAAATCAACCTATAGAACTAAATATCTCTAGAAGGGAATCTAACTTAATTTTGGCTCTATGACCTTGGAAATGGAGATAAAAAAGGTGACCTAATGTTTTCCCTGTTTTGGAGCAACTTATGATATTTTTCCTATATCTCATGATTTAGAAGTACAAATGGTCTGATTGTTAGTGCTATAGTAACTATAGAGATAGAGGAAAAATTGTCTAGAAGACCTCAAAACTCAGTTCTGACTTTTCCTATATGCATATTAAGGAACAATTAGCAGTATGAATGTGTTGGAGTTATGTAAATATAGTGCCTTAGAAAGCAAGTGTATTTACTTATAACTTAATTTTCTTCCAGTTACTTTT
>JAOQMS010022561.1:0-15574 GCA_027563885.1 Erythroxylum longipes | reverse complement strand
ATGTATATATAAAAGGAATACCTCATAATATATTATTAACAAGTCATAATGTTAATACATGAATCACAAATATCCATCGGCCTAGGGCACACTACTAACAAAACCTGTTCAGCTAAAGTGTGAGATCTGTGGGTAGATGGTTCATGATACAGTTGATTGCTTCTTGATGAAGGATAATGGATTAGAGCAAGTAAACTATATGGGAACCCAATACGGTTGAGGAGGGGTAAAAAATCCCTACTATAACACATACAACTTTAGGTGGAAAAATCATCCAAACTTCTCTTGGTCAAACAATGCGGGAGGACAGTTCAGATGCCAAAGACCACCAGGTTTCCTGCAAGACAAACTGAGTTCGATGGAATCCAAACTGGACAAAATTTTAGACAAGCTTGGAACCTTAAATGATGCACGAAAGAGTCTAAAAGGCAGATTCAAACAAGTAACAAAGAATCATGCCTATTCTATCCATAATCTATAGGTCCAAATAAACCAATTGTCAAATGCTTTCTCTACACAAAATGTGGAAATTCTTCCCTACACTTCAGGAACAAAACCGAGGGAGAAACTAAAGGCCATTACACTTCAAAGTGGGAAGGAACTTAAACCACACACAAAGACAGTAGAGGAGTCCTTTCCTCTTGTTGAGAAAGATCAAGAAAAGGAGAAAGAAGTGGATATGAACAAATACCCTCCTTATGTCACCCCTCCACCATATCAACCCAAGATTCCCTTCCCTCAACGATTACAAAAGAAGATGTTAGATGCGCAATTTGCGAAATTTGTTCAAAAATTAAAGATGTTACAAATAAATCTCCCATTTGTAGAGACTTTGGAACACATACCTAAATACACTAAATTTTTGAAGGAAATATTATCAAAGAAGTGTATTTGGGAAGATAACTAGATAGTAGCTTTAACTGGCACCTGCAATTCTATAGTCACCAGCTAGATACCATCTAAATTGAAGGATCTAAGGAGTTTTACAATATCTTGTGTGGTTGGTGAATTTGAATTCACAAAATGCTTGTGCGACTTAGGAGTAAGTTTTAATCTTATGCCTTTATCGATATTGAAGAAGTTGGGGCTAGGTGAAGTCAAGTCAACATCGATGTTAATTCAGTTGGCTAATCAATCTATTAAAAGACCATTTGGAATAGTGGAAGACGTTTTGATGCAAGTGGACAAGTTCATTATTCTTATAGACTTTATGTTTATCGATTTTTAAGAAGATAAAAAAGGTCCACTGATCCTTGGTCGACCATTTATGAATACAGGGAAAGCTATAATTGATGTTCAAAAAGAGAAATTGACACTTCTAATAGGCAAAGATTAGATTGAATTTGATATTAATAAGGCTTTAAAGAATCCAAAAGCAAGTTATGCATGGATGAAGGTTGAAATTACAGATCAAAATTTGCAAGAATAAGTAGAGAGTTGCATCGTAGAAGTACGGTCAGTGGAAGCAAAGACAGATAATGGATATAAGAAGCTTGAGTTTAAAGGAGATGATTAGATTGAGGAGTTGGGTGTTCATAAGCATCAAGATGTATTAGTTCGGAACGAAGCACCCTTACCACCATCCACATAAAAACCACCCACATTAGAGCTTAAACCTTTACCTATACATCTCAGATATACCTTTTTAGGTGAAGATCAAATATTATCGATCATCATCTCCAATCAATTAAATGAGAAAAAAGAAAGTAAGGTTGTAGCAATTATCAAAAAATGAATGAAGGCTATCAGATGGAAAATTTGTGATATTTAAGGTATAAGCCCAAATGTTTCATGCACCGAATAAATCTTGACGAAGGATGTAGAATGATGAGGGAGCCTCAATGAAGGTTAAACCATAACATGAAGGAGGTGGTCAAGAAGGAAATAATCAAACTCTTAGATATAACGATAATTTATCCCATCTCAGATAGTAAATGGTTCAGTCCAGTACAATATGTACCTAAAAAGAGTGAAATGGTAATAATAGAAGCCCGAGAGTAGAGAAGTAATTTCAACAAGAATGGTCATTAGATGGAGAGTGTACATCAATTATCGCAAATTTAACTCAGTGACTAAAAAAGATCATTTTCCTCTCCCATTCATAAACTAGATGGTAGAAAAGGTGATTGGGCATTTGTTTATTGCTTCTTAGATGGATATTCGGGATACAATCAGATTTTCATCTACCTTGATGATCAAGAAAAGACCACATTCACCTACCCTTATGGTACCTTCGGGTATAGACAAATGCCTTTCAGATTATGCAATGCCCCAGCTACATTTCAAAGATGTATGATTTCTATCTTCATCGATATGATCGAAGATATAATGGAGGTGTTCATAAATGATTTTTCAATTTTTGGAGACTCTTAAAATGTGTTTAACCAATTTGGACAGAGTGCTCAAAAGATATGAAGAGTCACATTTAATACTGAATTGGGAGAAATGAAAATTTATGAAATAAGAGGGGATAGTGGTGGGGAAAAAAATCTCACACTAAGGATTTGAAGTAGATAGAGCAAAAATAGAAGTTATAGAGAAACTTCCACCACTAAGCAATGTAAAAGGTGTACGAGGATTCTTAAGTCATGTACGATTTTACTGTATATTTATTAAAGACTTTTCACAAAATGCAAGACCTTTGACAAACCTGTTAGTTAAGGATATGCCCTTTCTATTTAATGAAAAGTGTATATCTACCTTCAACAAACTAAAGGAGGTACTACATATAAGCACCAATTCTATCACCACCAGATTGGACACTTCCATTTGAGGTTATGTGTGATGCAAGAAAACAAGCTATAGGTTGTGTATTAGGCCAAAGGAAAGATAAAGGTTTCATTTGATCTACTATGCCAACAAGACCTTTGCAGGACCTTAACTTAATTATACCACCACAGAGAAGGAATTAATCGCAGTAGTGTACACAGGTGATAAATTTCGACCATGCCTCTTAAGATCAAGGGTAATTGCATTCACCGATCACACGATGTTAAAATATCTTTTTAACAAAAAGGATGCAAAACTAAAGCTCATTTAATAGGTGCTACTTTTACATGAATTTGATATAGAAGTGAGAGATAAAAAAGGAGTGGAAAATGTGGTCGCAAACCACTTATCAAGACTGGAAAGAGGGGAATGCAAGCCAAGAGAAGATAATAATGAGAATTTCCCTGATGAAACCCTAATGTTGCTTGAAAGTTTGGCTATACTATGGTTTGCCGATATCGCAAATTATGTTGCCAATGGTAAGCTTCCTTCTTTATCTTATCAACAAAGAAAGATATTTCTATATAAGTGTACTTGATATCTATGGGATGATCTAATTTTATATAGAATATGTATTAATGGGTTAATTCAATAATATGTTATGAAGGAAGACATGTTGGATATCTTAAAGCAATGTCATGAAGGTCAATATAATGGTCATTATGGAGCTAACAAAACGGTAAATCGGATACTCGAGAATGGATTTTATTGGCCACAACTGTTTAAGGATGCTTAAACTTTCATGCCACAATGTGGTCAATGTTAAAGGATAGGTAACATCTCAAAAACAGATGAGATGCCTTTATCCAGCATTTTAGAAGTGGAAGTCTTTGATGTATAGGGCATCAATTTTATGAGTACTTTCCCCTCCTTAATGGGGAATATGTACATTTTAGTGGGGGTGGATTATGTCTCACGTTGGGCTAAAGCAGTGGCATCTCTAACCAAGGATGGAAAGGTTGTGCAAAAGTTCATTGAATGATTATTCAATTAGTTGGGAGTGCCACAAATGATAATAAGCGATGGAGGTACACATTTCTACAATAAACCTTTTGATTCCTTCCTAAAAAGATATGGAGTTCACCATCGCGTTACTACACCTTATCATTTGCAAACTAGTGGCTAAGTGGAAGTTTTCAACTGAGAGCTGAAACAAATTTTTGAAAAGATCGTGAACAACTCTAGGACGGATTCGGAAATGAAGCTAAATGATGCTTTATAGGATTATAGGATGGATTTTAAGACACTTATCGGAACAACTCCTTATAAGCTTGTATATGGAAAAGCTTGTCATTTACCAATCGAACTAGAACATCAGGTGTACTCAGTGATAAGAGCATTAAATTTTGATTGGAAGCAAGCAGGCAAAAAATGACCTCTACAACTGGATGAACTTGAAGAGTTTTGTCACAATGCATATGAAAATGCCAAACTCTACAAGGAAAAGGTAAAGAAAAGGAACGATTCTCATCTTAAGCAAAAGGAATTTAAGGTAGGAGATGTAGTGCTATGATATAATTCAAGGTTGAGGCTATTTCTAGGGAAGCTAAAATATCGATGGAGCAGACCTTTTATGATCATTCAAGTTTTCGATCATGGAGCCCTCAAATTGAAAAATGCTAATAAGGAAACTTTTAAGGTCAATGGGCATTGTTGCAAAGTATATCTCGGAGGAGTGATTTCCAATGACAAGGGATGACTAATACCATAAATTAGCATGTTCAATAGTTAAATTGAAATTGTTGTGTTTAGTTAGAGTTGTTTTTAATTTTAAATAAAACTTTAATAATTTAAATTGACCTGGGATAATTAATTCTCTTACTCTCTTTAAGCAATTCCAATATAAGACAACAATCTCGAGTGTCTAGTGGATTTGGTTTCAATACCTCACCATAATCACCTCCATCACCATAAGGCTTTATTTCTAACCCTTTTCTTTTAAATTTAGTTTTTGTTTCATTTTATTTTATGTTACTTCCTTTTGTGTGTTTGTTTGTCTACTTTTCCCACTGAGGACAATGTGTTGTTTAGGTGTAGGGAAGGTTATGTGTTTTGCTTTGAGTGAGAATTTTGCATATTGTTATGTTAGTGTGTTTAAGTTGTATATTTTGAATTGTATGAATGTATCAATGGCTTAGATGGAATGAAATCGATTTAATGTTTGAACATAACCTATTAAATTGTGAAGAGTCATTAGCTTGCGAAATTAGTGATCTGGGTTCTTTGGATAAAATATGCAAGTTAATTGGTATTCAGTGTTAATTTGTCACCATATAAGTTATCACATTCATTCATAATTTTAGGTCTTTTGAGTAAGTAGCTTTGCTAGTATTTTTCATGAAAATGAGTAGCTAAAGCAACAAGGTAGGCATTAATTTAAAAAAAAGAAAAAGTGTTTGTAAATTTTAAATAAATAGCTATTCCGTTGGCTTTCAGGTTATGAACATAGATAATAGCTAGTTAAGAACGTTATGTAGCCGAACAACCGGATCGACACACATCACAAATGTGTGCCTTTGCGTCAAAAGGCTATAATGATGTTCTAGCCAAGCAACTTACTAAAAACATAACTTAGTCAGGGAACCAGATCGACGTTCATCACTGATGTTTGCCTATGTATAAAAATACTAGGTCTATATCCACAAAAAGTAACAAAAAATGTTTTCTAATAAAACCTACCAAACTTGTAAATAGCTTAACTTTTCATAAAAACATACTTAGGAGTTGTTACAGGGTTGATTGATCGAATAATTATTAATGTGTGTGTACAATTGAAGGGGTGAATAAACTTGACATTTAAGTTTTGATTAATATGTATATTTAGCCCAAAGTTCCTAAGCGCAGATTTTGTATGTTAATAGTTTGGAACAATTAGAATGATTGTATTTAGAGTTAAATTTGTTTCATGAAGTTGAAGCCATTGCCTCATTATTGGATTTTGTGTTTTGTGCTTTTGTGTTGTTTGTTGTTTTGTTTGCTTGAGGACAAACATATGTTTAAGTGTGGGGATGTGAAATGTGTAAATTGCATCATGTTTTAGGGCATAGTTTGATATGTGTTTAGTCATTAATTAGATCATTTAGTATGTGTTTAGGTTAAAATTGTGTTAGTTTGTTAATTATTTGTTTTAAGTGTTTTATGGGTTAGTACAATTTTTTGAGCCTAAATGTTTTGGATATACCTTGATGTCTTTGCTAGTGTTTTAGGTCAATATCAAAGAACAAAGGAGTTTAGGAGGGAACTCAGGCCCTAACCCTGCCAAGATCGTGACATAAGACCCAGAAATGGCCTATGATCGTGGCCTACATGCCACGATCGTGACAGAAGGCTCAAATATGAGCCATGATCGTGGCCTCCATCAGACAAATAGGCAGAAACTTACAAACTTAAAATGAGAGGGTGAACTGAATAAAAAACTATTGGATAGGATTAATAAGAGTTAGCCAATTGAATAGAACTCGTAACTAATCAGATTGGTAATTGTGCAGAAAGAAATGTCATGTAAAACCCAATAGTTTATCAAAGTGCTTTAGATCTAGTTAGGATTGTGAGTCTTTTGTTAATTGAGAGATTAAAATTTCACAATCCAATTAGGGTTTAATGATTATAACTCGAAAGAGAGTAATCAGTCCTAGGATCATCTAGAGCCGATGCCCTATTAACTCATAATCAACTAGGTTAACATTAATGATAGGTAAAATCTCCTTTCTCATAACTTGGTTAATTTCTCTTAATTGATTTCCATCGCGTTTCTGCATTGCAAAAAATTTCATTTCTTTTTGTGTTAATTTCTAAATTATAACTTTTACCAATCGATTTCTCGAAGTTAATTGTCTTGTGAAACTCTATTTTCGTTATTTCAATATTCTTAGCCTTAGATAACATATAATTAGATTAGTCCCCCTCTTCATAGGATCGACATCTATTATACTGTAGTCGTGACCTATACGCTTGCAGTATTTGGGGGCTTATAAATTTTAAAGCTCGAATGACATGATCATTGCTGTATTTTAGGTTAATAGAGAGTCTAAATATTCTAGAGAATTACTGTAAGGAGTTTAAAAGAAGCTTAATGGATGGAATATTAACACCACATAGTGGAAGTAAATCATAAGTAAATGAGACATTTGTTAGCTTCAACTTTTTACAATTATGGTCAAACTTAAACTTAGGATCAAGATCTACTAATTTATTAATAATTATATTTAGGATATCAATGTAAATAGCAAATAGATAAGATGAAAGAGAATTACCTTGCCTAAGTCCTCTAGCTCCCCTAAATCTTCTAGCGGCCTCTTTATTAATCATACTAAAGAAGGTAGTGGTTTTATATAGCTAAATCCAAGCTATAAATCATTTGGGGAATATAAAAGGTTCTAAAGTAGACAAGAGAAATGGCAAACTGACTTAATCAAGTGCTTTGTTGAAGTCAATTTTCAAAGCACAAACTTTTATTTTCATATATTTTCCTCTCACATACAAGAGCCTTTTGGTTAGAATTGATTAAGGAATTCAAAATTAGTTTCAGCCTAAAAGAAGGCATTTTAATATGGATTTGTAAATCAAGTTTCAATAGAAGATGGGTCTAAAGTCTTGTAGAGTTAACGAATTGGAAACTTTTAGGATAAAAAATGTAAGGGTTATTCATCTCCTTTATAAGCTTTTCACCTTTAAAGAATTCTAAGATTGCCTTTGTCACATTACGACCAATTAGGCGACAAGATTTTTAGAAAAAATGGCCATCAAGACCATTTGGCCTTGATTTTTTGTTTGGAATCATGCTAAATATGTCCATTTCAATATCATTCCTTGTAAAGTGTCTTAAGATGTCATCAACATGTTTTCAATTAATGGTGGAGTTAAAGTATAAGTTAAGAACTTGTACAAATATTTAAGATAAGTAAAGTTTCTAAAGGTTTTTTGGAAAGAATTAAGAGATAAATTCTTTAGTACCTCATAGGTAGAGTGCACTAATCCTAGGGAATCAAAGAAAGAAATGATCTTATTAGTGTTCCTTCTAGTAAGGATAACATTACAAAAAAATTTGGTATTCAACTCTCCCTCTTCCTACTAAAGGATTCTCAATTTTAGCTTTGACAATTAATATTGAGCTCTTAACACATTTTTGAAGTTACTGAAAGCTTGATTTTCCCTTAGCTTTAGTTGGTCATCCAATGGATTAAGATATAGAAATTCTTGAGCTTAAATATTGGTTACATTTATAGATTGGTCAATATTCCATAAGCTTCTCTTGTGTAATTTGATATGTTCTTTTTTAATCGCTTATAGCTTCCCATAAATATATAGCTTTTAAAACCATTCATTTACTTTAGAGACTGAATTAAACCTTCAACCTTTAGAAGTTTGTTTAAATGTTGAAAACCTAAAAAGAGGGCAACCTTAATAAAAGAGAAGTTAATATGGAAATTTCTACAGGGGAAAGGTCCAAGTATATGAGGATGTGGAAGAAAGCTTTGCTATTACGAAATCGAATCACCCAATAAAAATTTACCATTAGTATATCCAAATTTTCCCTCTATAAACTAGCTCTTTATTAGTTATTTTTCTATCTGAAAACTAGGTCTTGGTGATAAGATGATTGTGGTTAATTTTTGTTTCTAACTAACCAACTATCATATGTTTCTTCAAGCTTAGGAAGTTTTTGATCACTACTTATTTTTGGGATAATTAAGTTCCCTTATATTTAATCACATATTCATGGATCATATTAGTTTTAGTTCTTAATGATCATTGGTATTATTTGTTAGGTTTTTCATAAAGCATTTTAGGTTTGGTCCTACCTTAAACATTTCATAGGTAGCATCACCCATTTCCTCCAAATCCTGTAACACAAGGTCAGTCTTTTCCCTATCTTCAAGTTCGGTAGTTTCTAAAGTCTTATTGGATTTTTCATCTGGGAAAGCTTTAGGTGTTGACTAGCAGATCTTCTGAGTCCTAATTTATGATAACTCGATTATCACATCTGATACCACATATTTCCTTCCGAATACTTACTGTTTTTGATATTGGAAAATATTTTTCCAATAATAATCTCTTCATTTCTAACCAACTATTCACAGTTTCAATCGGTAAGTCAAATAGCCAATCCTTTGTTGCATTTTTGAGTGAGATCGGGAAGGCCCTCAACATGATTTGCTTGTCGGTCTCCCTATGAGGCTTCATGCTCAAACACACCACATCGAGTTTCTTAAGATGCTTATGTCCATCCTCATATGTAGGATGATGAAAGTTAGACAATAAATGAATTAATTCAGATTTTAACTCAAAGGTAACATGTTCAGAGAAATTCTGAAATGTTATGCAAAATGTTCTTTGAGTTAAATCGAGAGCAGCCAACTCCTTTAAAGTTCTCAGATTTACCATTGTGTCTTCGAATTTTGATTCCAATTTGTATACTAAAGTTGACTTGCTTCTTTATGTAATCTCCATAATGTTCTCTTGATCTCCTGATCAAGTTGTTTAATTTCTTTATGCAGAGATCTCGTCATTTCCATGCATCAACACAAACAAACAATTACAAATTTAAAAGTAATAAAAAGAATGATTATAAAAAAATATATTCACAAAACATCAATTAAAATCAAATACAAAAATTAAACTACCACACTCCCTAACAATGGTTCCAAAATTTAACAACGTGTGTCGAGTGTACTGCCAAATTTTCCTGACTCTACACACTAAAATTTGTAGTTATGGTGAGTCAGGATCGAATCCACAAAGAAGGTTTGGCTAATTCTGTAATGAAATTAATTGATGCGAGGAAAATATAAAAAGGGGGATTTTGGATTTTTAGTAATTTAGAAAATAAAATAAAGCAAACTATTGATATGAGACTAATAGAACACTCTACTAATCTCAGTTTTCCCTTAAGGTTTTGTTTAATCAAGATACGATCATTAATCAAACCTAACTACTGAATAACTTAGGATATGATCTCTAGATTTAATATGGTAGCTATATTACAATATGGAAAATGATCAATATAAGTGGTAACCTCACACGTTCGGGTTATCCAACCTAAGTTATGTTCATCCTAATAATACGAGATCATTAAATGATACTAAAAACATCAAAGTAACATTTACAGATTAAATTCAATGTTTTAGCAATAGATTCAAAATAGAACAATCAAAATAATGTATTAAGATCATTCATCTTAAAACCTGATCAAATCAACACTAACAACACAACAATTCGAAAAGAAATTACAACATTAAAATGATAAAATAGATTAACTGTGACTTGTTGTCAATATTATCGTTGAATTGGAATCAGTAAGCTAGCCTTCCATCTACATTTTTATGCTTCAAGCATCAATCATCTTCTCTATGGTTGCTTCGATGGTGAGAAATGAGGAAAGAACCTACCACCTCTATTATTCTCCGCTCCTTTCTCTATTTTGTCATTTAATTTCTGGTCCACCTTTATCGTACCTCATATGTTATTGTGTGCTTTAAGTAAAATGTATCCTATGCCAAGGTTTGCCTTTTTTGCATCTATGTGTAATGCAGGAATGCACATCATCTGCATACATAGACGTTGTCGGTGCTTAACACAGACCTCTGTGTTAAACGCAGACATCTGACCTCTATGCGTTTTATTCTCTTCACTAATGTCATTTTGGTCGTTTTGCCCCTCACTAGCTTCTACTATTTCATGCCCAATTTTTTGTCATTCTCTGCACCATTAAATTGACATTTTTGCATGGAAAAAACATGCACGTGCATTGCTTTCTATGATTCTTCTTCTTTGTGTTACATTTTTCTTATCTTCCTCTTGTCTTTAATTTTTTTTCTTCTTGTTTCATGAAGACAAGTGAATATTAATCTTTAGAAAATGGCTTAAATATCGTGCTTTGGACTCACTTTAACTTCTTTGCTTCCTAGTTGTGCCTAAAATCGTATATGAGTCAAAGCAATCATCTTAAGCATGTCTAAGGCATTGATCACTAAGTGTAGCATATCAAATGAATCAAATTTAAACACATATCAAAATCAATTAATGAGCTTTTTTTCATCTAGTTTTATGATCTTCATTACTTCGGGTAGATACTTATTAATGAAAATACATAAATATATAGGCATACCTTATTCTTCTATAGTCTGTTATAGTCTTTAAGAAATTTCTCCTTAAAACCTTTGTGTACTCTGAACATTTCCCTACTCCCTCACAAACTTTGTACACTTTATCTCCTGCATTCGTCCCTGTGCTTACTTTTAAGCTCCAGAATTTGTTTATAACATCTTTTAGTTGCTTTTGCTTATGGTCTCAACAACACTCTCCTCCAATTCTAAGGGTATTTTTGGCATTTTCTATCTTCCCTCTAAAATAGTAATTGTCTTTTAAACTTTCCTACTATTCTAAGCTTTTTTTCCCTACCTATAAAACTTAAACCAAGACTCAGTTTTTATGTAGTACAACTTTGAGAAATTTCCTCCTTCACCCCCATCCACCTCCCCCCAATTCTCAGCAAAATCCTTTTGAATCAACCCCACCACCCTACCAAATTTGTCTCTACATTCCCTTTTTGTGAAGTCTTAAAGCAAACTTATTGACCCTAGATCTTCATAGGAGAGGATACACCTCATATTCTTTCCTAAAGCTACATTGTGAAAGGTATTATCTCTCCTACTTTAAATCTTCTTTAAGTTGATGCTTTAAACTGTTCACCTACTCTTGTTGGATTTTTCCTATACAAGAGGTTGTCATCCCCACAAGTTCAAGCTTAGGCAAATTATAAATGAGAAAAAGCCTAGATTGGAAAAAAATCCTTCTTATTGAAGGTAATTTCTTCATATTAATGTTTCATAAATCAACTAACCTCAATCGAATTTTAAATCAAAAGTCCTAGCATATAGTACATAAACCCCTTTTCTTGCAATAATAGAGTCCTAATATAAGGCTTGATAAAGATAAAGTGGGCACATTACTGGTATGGATAAACTTTCACCACTTGAATATTGGACTTTTGAAGGTTTAGCTCCCTTGCAAATGGAATTACGAAACCCGTCACCCTCAACTCCTGAATTACAATTCTAGAAAGGATTGGCTATACCCACATATACATTCAAGTCATAAAGGATGTTGAACTCCCCTCATCCATAATTATCAAGAAGCTTACGATTAAAAGAAAGCTAGAAGACCATTTAATTCAACTTACATATCCCTGGAAGCCAATGTAGACCAAATTATGGAAACTAATTAGGAATAGGTTTATAACAAGAACTTACAATAAATTAATGGGAGGATTGGATAATGAACAGTCACTCAATCCAAATGTCACACCTGAAAATCTTAAAGTCTAATTTAATAAAATCCCTAGTTATCATGAAATTGCCCCCTTATAGCTTTAGGCTCAAAAATAAGTTGTTTAAAAAAGGCATCATCCCAAAAGCTAAACCCTTATGAGAAGTTTGTGAAAAAGTTGTCAACTAATACTACAAATTAAAAAGATTCCATTTCCTCTTTAAAGGAGAAACCATCTAGCTCTACTCCCTCTGAGGTATTAAACACATTAGCTCCAGATCTATAAATTTCCTAACATACTAATAAAGATATTCATAATGACAATATACTTGTAGAAAATCTAGTAGGAAGAAGAACGAAGGGGGTACCCCTTTAAAGTATAACATGTCTTCTTTGTTTTGGAATATTGGGGGATTAAAAAGCCCTCAAAAAAGTAGGTTATGAAGGATATCATCTTATAGAAAAAGTATATCTATTTTGGTTTACTCGAGATAAAAATAAAAGCTAAAAAATAAATAAAAAGCTAAGCTTTTTAGGTAGCAGGTGGAATTTCTTTCAAACCACTCTAATCATTATAATGGCAGAATAGTAACAGTGTTTAATCTCTCTCTAATCCTTGTTTCTAAAATCTTTAGCTCGGGTACGATGATTCATCTTAAATTTTAGTCTTATTTAAACCCTAGGGACTTTTAAATTTCCATTATCTATGCTTCTAACTTTGGTTTCATGAGAAGCTCTCTCTGGAAAGAATTGGAATGTGTGGGATAAGGAATCTAAGACCCCTAGTTATTAACAACAGATCTTAATTTCATACTTATAATAATGAAGCAGAGGGTTAGAGAATTAGTAAAAATTAATTAGGGATAGAAATTAGCTCCTTTATCAATAATATGGAAGTTATAGACTTAGGTTTTACATTTTCTTTCTTCATATGGACAAACAAGCAATTAGGGGTTTACTTTATGAGGAAAAAACTTGATAGAGCATTAGTTAACAAGGAATGGTTACTTAATTACCTTAAGTTTTGCAGAATTTGGTCCTCATAAAGTTAAAGGTTTGAATACACCCCATCCTATCAAAATATCATTTACATTTTACAATTTTATATTTTAGGTTAAAGGATTCTAGGAATTGGTGAAGAAGACAATAAACACCCGAGGCTATAGTTTTGGGGCTTTTCAACTAATGTCCAAACTTACGATCTTGAATAATGAACTTAAGCTACTGAAAAGAAAAAAAATCCCAAATTTACAAGCATAAGTGGACGCAACCAAAGTTTTGCTAAGAACCTATCAAGAGGATCTCTATAAATGTCCATTAGATATTAGGATGAGAGAATAAGAACAACAAGCTTTACACAAATACACACAAAATATAGTGGCATATAACACTTATTTGAGTTAGAATGAAAGAATTTCCTTGTTAAAAGAGGGGGATATGTGTACTGATTTCCTTTCCAACACCATCCTAGTCTACAAGAACCATAATAAAATTAATGCACTCAGAGATGATCAAGGTAACATTCAAAAGGACCAAACTGTACTCAAGTCCATTGGAACTAAGGTTGAATGCCACTCCTTTATTGGTGTACTACAGCAATACATTAATTCTCATATTGATCAAGACACTTGTATAATGTTCACTAGTGAAATCATTGCTGAAGAAGTGAAAAATGCCCTATTTAATCTAAAAACTAATAAAACTTTATGAATAGATTGTTTTAATGCATCTTTCTCCCAATAAGCTTGGGATTCAATTGGTTGTCAGGTAATTGATTATGCGTGAAAGTTCATTAGTAATAGTAGAAAACTAAAAGAACTAAACAAAACATTCCTATGCCTCATACCTAATAAGCATGCTCCTAACATGTAAAACTTCCGTCCTATTTCCTTTTATTGTACATCATACAAAATCATTGGGAAAATACTTGTAACTAGGCATAAATAGGCTTAAATAACATTGATTAATCCATGCTAGGGAACCTTTATTAATGGAAGAGACATTAGAGACAATCTCCTTTTAGTGTAGGAATTGTTCAGAGACTATACCACTAACTCCCTAATCAAGAGTTGCTTTATCAAAATAGATATATTCAAAGCATTTGATTAAATAAACTAACAGTTAATCCTCAATTCCCTAAAATAATTTAGGTTCCTATGTAATTCATCTCTTTTATCAAATCTTACATCATAGCTACTTTGTTTAGTGCCTTGATTAATAAAGAACAAACCTAAATTTTCCATAGTGCAAGAGGAATTAGGCAGGGGACCCATTGTACCTATATCTATTCATTTTAATAATGGATGCTCCTTTTAAAATCTCGTGAAAGCAAAAATTTCACATACCATTACAAATGTAAAGAATTTGGTCTTTTTTCCTTCATGTTTGTAGATGATCTGCTCCTATTTTATGTTAAGGATCCCAACTCTCTCTAAACCATCATGTAGTCAGAATCCCTAATGTCAATACTTTATTACAAATCTCTAGAATGCAAAGACAAGATTTAACTTTTACGTAACTTGGTTTACCTTTATTCATAAGGAAACCAAAAGCTGTAGACTGCCAATACTTGATTGAAATAGTTAAGAAGAGGATTAATGCTTGGAAAATTAAGACTTTCTTTTTAGCTAGAAGGATGTCATTAGTAAAATAAATTCTTCTCAGTCTCTATACATACCAGTGCTCCCATCTAATATTACCCAAAGGAGTTATCCAAGACCTGGAGAGGATCAGAAAGAGATTTATGTGGCTTGCAAATCTAAACAACTTCCATGGAGCCAAAGTAAAATGGAATGAATTATACATTATTAAGCAAGAAGGAGGATTGGGTATTAAATCCCTAAAAATTAAAAATAAGATGTTTTTTTACAAAGAAGACATAGAGATCATTCATAAATAAAGAAACTATTTAGGTTAAATGGATAATTTTACACTACTTCTCATAATGTTATATCTAAAAACTTAAAGAAAATAAAAATCAATCTTGGCCTCTCATTGAGATGTGGAGATTAAGAAGTTATATATATATATCCTCTTATTAAAAAAAGAGTCTAAAATGGGATTAAGACTTGGTTACGGTATAATAATCGGTATAAGATCAACCTTTTACACCTGTTGGAAGAACTCAACTCTCTTAAAGGAAGATTTCCATTAAAAAAAGTTATTAAAATAATCTTAGCAGATTCCTAGAATTACAATCAAAGATTTGTGTCTCTCATTACAAACAACTTACCTAATTATAGGCCTGGTAATGAAGAGGAAGATACTACCACCTAAGTAGTGGATAAATCCTTATGCTTCTCTGATGGATCTATTGGAGTTATGTAAATATAGTGCCCTGCAAAGCAAGTGTATTTACATGTAACTTTATCTTCTTCAGTTATAGTTTGGTAATGAAAATATTTATTATTAATAAAACAAAAGAGTTTGGTTTTATTTGTGTGAGCATTATATATCTGGTTAAAAGGTACCAAGATTCTTTTGTAAGTAATATACATATACATAGAGATGTATGGGAAACATGTATATTATTAGAATC